>CAUYSK010080347.1:0-35144 GCA_963575035.1 Avahi laniger | reverse complement strand
TTTTTTTTTTTTTTTTGAGCAGAATAGTGACATCTTGGAGCTTTAGTTTCCTTATTTGTAAAATGGGATAAACAACTCCTCAAGAATGAGAATTTAATTTTGTATGTGAAAGAACCTGACAAAAGGCCAGGCCTATTGTAGGCGACTAAAAAATGTATTCTGGCCTATAAAAGTACTCTGCCCAGGTGAAATGTGCACAGTCCTCTTCCAAGCTCACCAAAAACACTGGGATTCAGAGTTCAAGAGTAACAGAAAAATGAGATAATTTCTCTAACACTCTGTTTTTAATCTGTTCATTAAATTATTCTTCAGCATTTAAAAAAATAACAAAGGAATCCTTACCATGCTACTTATACTTCCTTTTATTAATAAGAATACAAATTAGTAAATTCTTCTCATTTCTGCATGACACAGTACACACAGCTTTGCTACCATGTCTAGTCATGAAATTTTGCTGAGGTTCAGAGCACTTAGCTGGTTGTATATTTTTTGGCTCATATGCAATCCAAGGTAATGAGCTTTAACACTACAAAGGCTCTGGAATGCTTTCAAAAACATTTGCTTCCCACAAGACAAATTAGCTGAACCAAGCAATAAAATGTGACATTAAGCATTCAATACTCCCATTTTTATGTAGCCCCAGGTCAACAAAAAATGACCCCATTGGGGGCATTTCTCTAATGCTCTTGTTCAGAGTTCTACTAAAAACTTGCCTTTAAAAAGCTAATCAATAGTTATTTACGCCTTCTAGACCCCCAAAGAAAGCCTACCTCATAAATTGAACTCAAGGCATTTTGGAAGCTTCTGGACCTAATGCAGTTTATAAGGACCTTCTGTCAAGCGGACCACCCTGTGTGCACACACATGTCTACATTTGTATATGTGCGTTTGCAATTTATCAGTTTTACTTATTCCATATTGTATCCTAAGATCTTGAAGAAAATTCTAAAATTGTCTAATGATCATCAAAAGCCTAAACATTCAAGTTTAGACTGCCTAGTTGTTCCGTATCTTGTTTTTAAAATATAGGATGTCTTCATCTCACCTACAGTATCATGTTCTATTCTAAGGAAAACATTTCTCTAAGAAAATTGCAGTGGGTCTAAGGAACAGAGGCCAAGAGACTGAAGAAAGGTCAAACTGTGTCTTATATGGAGGAGCCTTGAAGACTGGTGTGCCTGGAGAAAGAAGTGAGAGGAGGGGTGGAGAGGAGAAAAGGCAGTGTCTGCATGTCCCTAAGGGACTGATAGATAGAAATGACCCCAGGGCCTTTAGACGAGAAGCAAGAAACAAAGAAATAGGGAGGCAGAGTTTAGGTCAGTATGAAGAAGAACTTTCTATGACAATGGTCCAGAAAGAATGAACTAAGCAGGAAATAGGTAAGAGTGATGTTTCAAACCCTTTCCAGCCCTAGAACGAAATGCCGCAGGGATCCTTACAACACACTCTATCCTGCCTGTTGATTTTCAGGATATCTCTACTACTCTTGCAAAAGCCTTTCATGCCTTAGGCAGCAAGTGCCCCAAGGCCAACTTTTAAAATTTTTATAAAAGAGAAAGTAGAGAATCAAGGGCATTTATTTTTGCAAATCCAAATTTATTTTAAGAATTTTACCTTGACTATTTTTGAGAATTGAAAAACACAATGCTATTAGGAAAACTGAGAAAGTTGCTCAGTTGGCTTGGTGAACTGCTGCTTGCTGTATGGTCTGTCAAAACCATGGGTGCTTCCTCCCTTTAGGCTACTCTATACCTTAATCAATTAATAGCAAAGAGAGGAAACTTCAAGACACCAAGGAACAGACAGGCTAATCAGTTTTATGTGTCCTTTTACTTCTTTTGAAATGTAATACACTAACAATTTACAGGTGTTCCTGCACTACTTTCAGCCTCAGCTTGGAGTGCTCCAAATAGTTTGAGACTTCAAGCTAGCGTTTGTCACCGAACCTGGGGGCAAAAATAAAGGGGTGGTCATGGTCAGTAGACATATTCTTGTGAAGAATTTCAAGGCTGACACCCCTCTGTCCTTTTCTATTACAATCTTGAGAGCTGAAATTTAATTATAACTTCCGGACAATTTCAATGATGGCTTCCATTCATTACGCACCTCTATTATAGTATATTTTTCCTTTTTGAGAGCTGCAAAGGGACATGTTTTCCTAATTTGTTGGAAGAAACTCAAAGAAGATTTGCACATATTAATCACTCTCCCTAAGTGCAGTTCATATTTTCCCTAAGAGCAGTAATCATAACCACACCTGTTCTGATGAGAAGAAGAAAAAATTCTAGAGTAGTGCTATGGAGTTTCAGACCCTTTCTGACACTGTCCTGAAGATTCCTCTGCAGAAATCTAATGGTCACAGTTGGTATCAGGGCAATGGTACCAGTCAGAATTAAAGATTGGATAAGGAAACATTGCTGTGAGGCCAAAAGAACTGCCCCGGGAGCTGGTGCCAGGGTAGAGGTGACTCATGGTGAGTAGGATCTGCAACTGTATGTCCTGGGGCACGGTGGAGTTTCTGACTCTAGAGCCCTTTAGTCTTCTAAGTCAAGGTATCTCTGAAACTCCATCCTAGTTCTAAGGTTCGCTTTCTCCAAGAGCTTTAGGTAAATCAGCCCACAAGTTCATGAATCAATGAATAAGCCAACTACCACTCAGTCTGTGTTGATTCACACTTGAAAAAGTTTAAGGCAAGTCCGTTCTCTCCTGGCCTAGCCTAAAAGGAAGAAGAGACATTTACATGTCAAAAGAAATCTATTGATAGTCACCCTAGCGATTTGTTGGAAATCACCAGTGTATGCAGGAAACATGACCATTTCACCCATGTCTTTGGCTAGGCTGGGCCAGACCAAGCAGAGAGATTTGCAGGGACAACTCTTTGAACCAAGATTCAATTAGTCTGGTAGTTCTCAAATTTGTTTAGCCAGCAGAGTACCTGGCAATCCAATGATACCTTTTGTGAAATACTCTTGAATGTTGATGTGATATGTATGGGAGTTGGGTAGGGGTCTATAATAGAATAAAATATATTGTAATAAATATCACCTTATATGAGATTTTGCTAGATTAAAAAGTGGTAGCTGTCCCCAAAAGTGTAAGAAAAAATATATACTGGAAAGAAAACTTAAAATTATGACTATATTATGAGTCGCAGCCACTTAGGGCCAGCATGATAAAGGTCAATGTCAGTTTTCTGCAATCACATGATTTAAGAATTAATAATTAAAATTCTAAAATTTAGGGGAGAATTGTCCATAAAATGACACTTACTCTCTTATTATGCTTGAGGAAGCACCTTTTGAGAAGTTTAAAAATACATCAATCCCTACTCTCTCTTTGCTTTCATGAGAACAGGTTTTTGAGATCTTATAAGGGCCCAGCCACAGCTTCCTTTCCTTCCCAGCCGCTGTGCAGATGTAATTATTCTTCTTCTGACATTAATAATGTTCCCTTTACCCTGTCGGTGGAGAATCTCATCTTGGCTCCACGTGGAGCCACTGTTATTACCTGTTTCCTCATGCTATTATTTCCCTCTACTTGAGGGTCATACCAACTGACAAGGTGGGTCACAAAGTTTGCTGCATATGGGATGAGGGGAGTGGCTTTTGGAGATGAGGTTTGCGACTTTCCCCAAGGTACAAGGATCACTTCATATTGCTCCTGGCAGAGCAAGCAAAGAGGGTCAAAGGTGTGAGGACCTGTGCAAACACATCACTCCCTCTCGTCTTGAGAGTTTGAGGGGGCTTTTGCAGTGAGATCTAATTGTTAGCCCTCACAGATGATAGCATGTGTCATGGAAGTTTCCTCATGATAATGTATTCATCAACGCTGGGCCTTATTCTGATCTGTGCTCACCTTACCATTCCCCTCACTCAGCACCCCCTCTGCACCAATGCATGCACACACACACACACACACACACATCCCTCACAACTGGGCTACAAAAAAATACTTGTTGATTTGCTCTATTAAATAATTAACTGACTGCAAATGACTCTCATCATATTAACTTAATGTGTTAATTCATGTAGTGTTGCTATAACAGAATGCCTGAGATTTTATAAAGAAAATAGGTTTATCTAGCTCACATTCACATTCTGAGGCTGGGACGCTCAAGAAGCATGTCATCGGCATTTGCTTGGATTCAGTGAGGGCTTTTTATGCTGTGTCATAACATGGCAGAGAAGGTCTAAGGGGAAGAAAACATGTGCAAAGAGGGAAAACCCAAGGGCATCTTGTCTGTAACAGCTCACTCTCACTGGAACATTCCTGAGAGAACTAATCCAGTTTCCCTAGAGAGCAAGAGTGAGAACTCATTCATTATGGAGAGAACTGCATGAAGCCATTCATGAGGGATCTGCTCCCATGATCAAGACACCTACCACTAGATCCCACCTCCCACCACCACATTGGTGATCAAATTTTAACATGAGTTTTAGTGGGGGCAAACTCAAACTATAGCACATAGTTACTTCCAGAATGTTTTCTACAAGCAAAATTCATAGAGGGTGCTATAGTCTGAATGTTTGTGTCTCCCAAAAATTTATATGTTGAAATCCTAACCCCTAAGGTGATGGTAGTAAGAGATGGGGCTTTTGGGAGGTCATTAGGTCATGAGGGTGGGGTCCTCATGAATGGGATTAGTGCCCTTATAAAAGAGGCCCTCTTGCCCCTTCCACATGTGAGGACACAGCAAAAGGTGTCACTTGTGAATCAGAAAGCAGGCCCTCCCCAGGCATCAAACCTATATTTGCCTTGATCTTGGGCTTTCCAGGCTCCAGAACTTCTAGAAATAAATTTCTGCTGTTTATAAGCTACTGAGTTTATGATAATTTGTTATAGCAGACTGAATGGATTAAGATAGTAGGTAACACTAATTTCCAATGATTAATGTAGGTACTATAAATTTTTCTGTTCAAAGAAAAGGAAGCTTACATATAAAACTGAAAATATTCGTTATGTATATAAAATTTTCATATTGTAGTTTCTTTCATTGTAGTAATAAAAGTTAATTTATTTAAACTTATTTTGCCTTTTTTTCTATTATATGGTTGTTTTCTTATTATAGCATCTAAAGTATAGTAATATCTTCCTCATCCAAAAATCACTTAACTGAAAATAAGCTATATGGAATGTTCCCACTTTAGGGAATGTAGATATTCCATAAATTTCTTTTAAGAATCAATTAAATATATGGATGTCCTTCTATAGCTTTTATTATTCCATGCCATAGTTGATAGTTCCATTATATTTCAAACAGCTTGATGGTGTAGAATATGTTTTAGCTTATTTTCCATCCATAAGCCTTTTGCTTGTCTGTTGCATTGCAATGATAAATAAATTTCTGAGGGATAAAATACATTTCAAAAATATACTTTGAGGGTTACCCCACATAGAGACATTGGAATATACTGTTCAGAAAGTCCAAAATAGTTCACAAAATTCAGAAAAAAGGGACAGTGTAAGTTTGCTCCCCTCTGAAACTTAGTTTCTGTACAGTAGAATGAAAGATTTGGAAGACACGATCTTTAAGATTCCTTTCTACCCTGATATTCTGTGACACTCTCTAAACCATTCCTTTGCATGCTGTGAGAGAGCCATTAAGTGATGTTCATGTTTACTCAAGCCTTGCCTTTACATGTGAAAACCACATTGAAATGTAGTGGCTCAAGTGTCAGAGGTCTCTGATAAATGAGGTAGGTCCCTGTGTCCACTTGGCACCACAAGATGGCCATTATGGTTGAGGGATGCTGCAGCCCTGTGCAGTCTCTACCACAGAGTGACCTGGAGAAGTTCTTCCCATGCTGCCCTTGTCTGGCTCTGTACCCAGAGGACAGATGGTCAGATGTTTCTGAGGAAGGCCAGCCCTGCAGTGGGTCTCTGCCAGGGAGGCAGGGAGATGTCACCTCTTGACAAGGAGATTCTGATGCTCAGTAAGAGGGAGCCAAGGTCCCAGGCTCCTTGCTTCTGCTGTGACTTTCAGTCTTGCTCAGTCAAGTCTTCCTGCAGGCCCTGCTTCAGGAACTATAGGCAAGTCTTTTTTCAGGAAGAGCCTTCTTTGTCCCTTGGCTCTTTCCTTCTGATTTATACTAACTTAATCTCATGAAGTAGATTTTTGCTTTCTCTTTTTGTTTCCACGCACCCCCAGCAATTTCAACTTAGCTATTCATTCAGAGAAGTTTTTGGGTTCTGAAAGGTATCCTATGACTTTATTCAGAGCACATGAGGCAGATATTTAAATAGACCTCAGCTCCAATCAAAGGGAAGGATGCATACACTCCCAATGCCCAATCTAAGGGAAGGATGCATACACTCCCAATGCCCAATCTAAGGGAAGGATGCATACACTCCCAATGCTCAATCTAAGGGAAGGATGCATACACTCACAGTGTCCAATCAAAGGGAAGGATGCATACACTCACGGTGCCCAATCAAAGGGAAGGATGCAGATACTCGCAGTGCTCAATCTAAGGATGCAGACATTCACAGTGCACAGAAGGGTAGACTACATTTTCCTAGGCTCTGGCTCTGATATAGAAAATAAAGGAAAGAGGTTCCTCATCTAGCAGACCACATGATGGACTTATAGGAATTACCTGTGCAGCTCTATCCTTCCTTGCAGCATCCACCTTGCTGGAGCACAGATTTGCCTCATGGCATTCCAAATGTGCCCTCTATCAGGGAGGTAGGGTTCATAACACTCAGCAATGTCTTATACGGCTTTTTCTAAAGACCTTCCACATCCCAGAAATTAGCAGAGGCAAATCTGCTTCTCATTATCCTGATACTCAGTGATTTATACCCTCTTACTTGGGGGAGGGGAGAGTGCCAAAGAAGGTGAGCCACTGGCATGTTATTAGCCCTCCTAGGAGAATGTGCTTCCAGACCTTCTCTGGAGTCACTTAGGTTATGTTCCTGGTCCCCCTTATCTCAATGAACTGACCTTTTTCCTGAGTTAGAAACGTATGCGATTTTCTTGAATTCCTAACATTTTGGCTATCATGTAGATGGTGCTATGGTTTGAATATACTTTGTTCTGACAAAAACTCATGTTGAAGTTTGGTCCCCAGTGTTACGGTGTTGGGAGATGATGGAACCTTTAAGAGCCATTTGAGCCATGAGGTGTCTTCCCTTATGAATGGATTAATGCAGTCTCATGGCAGTAAGTGAGTTCTCACTCTCTTGAGATTGAATTAATTGCTGAGAGAAAGCAAGTTGTTGTGAAGCAAGGTTGCCGCTAGTGTTTGATTTCTTTGCATATCCCTGCTTCACCTCCCACTTCTCCACCATGTTACGATGCAGCATGAGGCACCCAGCAGAAGCTGACCAGATGTAGCCTATAGAATTATGAGCCAAATAAACCTCCTTCCTTTAAAAATTATCCAGTCTTAGGTATTCTGTTATAGCACCAGAAAATGGACTAATACAGATGGCAACAAACTCTGCAACCCACCCCTTTGCAACCAAATCATCTTCCTCCAGGTTCCACTACATGAGCTCTGATTGTTTCCAATTATTCTAAAATCCTTAAGAGTTTTCTAAGTTCATTCACACTCAACAATCAGTTAAGCAATGTGTAAGTAGAGGATTATTTGATGAGGATAACTTTTTCATAAAAAGACTCTGCCATTTAAAAATTCCCTTATTTCTGAATATTCAAAAATATTCCTTATTACAGAATGGCTTTCTTTAGATCATGTAGCATAAGGTTCTGTAAGAATTTCTGTGCAAGGTGTATGTGTATATTTGTGTGTCTGTATGTGTGCGGGGGGTGGTGGGTTGGGGCAGTAGGAGAACTTTGCAAAGGCTGCTCCTACCAGTGAGCATTTAGGACCCAGAGCATACACAGGATTTTTGCAAAAGGAGCTCAAGGTCTCATAGAAAGGAAGAAATGGAGACTCTAGCATCTTTCAGATTCAAAGTTATAGAGATGGCTTGGGGTAAATCAAGAACAATGAGATCCTTGGAAAGTAAAGTTACTTTGAGGATGTTCAACTGGCTCCTGTACTAACATTGGGGTAGGGATGGGGAATGTTGATCTGGAGTGTTAGGTCTGGGACCTGAATATTGAGATACCAGAACCTGTCCTATTGCAGCCTTTCTGTGATGGATGGTGTCTAGAAGAGATGGCAGTGTGAAGGAAACCTCAGAAGCCTGGTCAGAAAGGGGTTCAGTGGTCTGGCATGACTTACTCGAATCTAGAGTTGTACAATGACCGCACACACACACACCTTGGAGAACCACTACATTGAGGGCAAAGGTCAGCAGGAGCCTTATAATGACTCAGCATCCCAGCCTTAAGACTTTAAATGTGAACCTTGCTGACAGCAGTCCTTGAGCACAGAGGCCTGGTAGCATCTATTTGATGGAGAGAGGTCACGTTTATTTGGGAGTCTCATACTTTGGGTAAGTGTGATCCTAGAAATTATAGGCTAATTCCTCTTAGAGAATCACAGTGACCTGGGAAATTGGCCACTCGGACATTTGTGGCAGGGGCATGAACAAAATGTCAGCCTGGCCATATCACTGCAGATACAGGTTGTCCCTCCCTCAAATCTTTGGTCAATAGCACATTTCTTTATTAGAATCACTCATGAAGAAGCAGGTATAGCCTTGGGAGAGTGCAGTCCCTAATGACGCTGACCCTGGTGGCATCAGTATTCTTTCTGATGGCATCTGTATCATCCTCCAGTCCAAAATTCATGCCCTCAGCAAAACGAGAGATAAATAAATAGGATTCATCTGTCAGACGCTGGTATAATCACTTATACATTTCTGGAAAATAAGTGGCAAGTACCTGAGAAACTAGACTTCATTTTTTTAAGTTTCAGAATATTACAGGGTTACATGATTTGCTTTTGTACTGCATGAGGCAAAGTTATAAGGGTACTGATCACCTAGATAGTGTACGTTGTACCCATTAGGTACGATTTCACCCATCCCTTTCCCTCTCCACCTGTTTGATTTCTGTTGAGTTTTACTTCCATCTGTGCACATGGTCTACCATAGAGTTCTACTCAGCCATAAAAACTGAATTAATTTCTTTTATAACAATTTGGATGGAAATAGACTTTGTTTTTATATGGACATGTGGGAACCTGAGGATTGCTCCCCAGGATTACCACTGCGTGGATCCATTTTGAAGCCATAAGTAAATAGTTGATTTTTCATCAGAAACCACAGAGGTCAAAAGGAAGCAGAATAATATAGTTAAACTGTCAAAGGAAATTAATAATTAATAATAATTATTAATATTAATTAACATTAATATTAAGTAATAATTCTATGTCCAGCAAAATTATCCTTCAAAAAAATGAAGGAGAAATAAAGACATTCTCAGATAGACAAAAGCTGAGATAGTTTTTTGCTGGTAAACTGGCCCTTCAAGAAATTATAAAAGGTTGTCTTTCTATACACTAGAAAACTATCTGAAAAGGAAATTAATAATATAATCCCATTTACAAGAGCAGCAAAAAAGAATGAAATACTTAGGAATAAACATAGTGAAGGCATTAAAGACTTGTACACTGAAAACTACAATACATTGAGGAAAGAAATTAAGATTATACAAATAAATAAAAAGACATTCTATGTTTACAGATTAGAGGACTTGATGTTGTTAAAATGTCTATACTACCCAAAATGATCTACAGATTCAATGTTATTGTCATAAAAATTTCAATGGCATATTTTACAGAAATAGAAAAAAAATCCTAAAATTCATATGAGACACTAAAGATTCAGATGATCTATCACCTCTTGTGTTATCCTGGATAGAGCTGGAGCCCATTCTACTAAGTGAAGTATTACAAGAATGGAAAAACAAGCACCACATGTACTCATCGTCAAATTGGTATTAACTGATCAACACTTCTGTACACATATAGTAGTAACATTCATTGAGTGTTGGGCAGGTGGCGGGGGGGAGGAGGGGATGGGTATATTCACACCATCTGAGGGATGGACACGCTTGATGCTCTGACTTGTGTAGGGCAAAGGCAATATATGTAACCTAAACATTTGTACCCCTGCAATATGCTGAAAGAAAAAAAAAAGACTCAGATGGCCAAAGTGATCTTGGCAAAAACAAAGCAGGAGGCATAACAGTTCCTGGTTTCAAAATATACTGTATAGCGACAATATCTATTATCACCTTACTAGGACTTAAGTACTTTTAGGTATTATTATATATTAATAGATACTAGGAATTATTAGGTATTGTTACTTAATATCCTAGATGGTAAATTTAAAGATCACAGTTGTATTAATTTTTTTTGTTTGTTTGTTTGCTGCTGTAACAAATTACTAGACTAGTGACTTAAAATAACACATATTTCTTATAGACTCAGGTCAGAAGTCTGACAGGAGTCTTGGGACTAAAATCAAGATGAAGGCAGTGTTGCATCCCCTTCTGGAGGATCTAGGGGAGAATCCATTTCCTTGACTTTTCCAGCTTCTAGAAGCTGCCTGCATTCCTTGGCTCATGGCCCATTTTTTACATCTTCAAAGCCAGCTATGGAAAGTCAAGTCCTTTCCACATCACATCACTCCGAACTCTCTGCTGTTTCTTCTTCTGCTTTTAAGACTATTGTGATTATATTGGGCCCATCCAGATAATCCACGATGATCTCACTATTTTAAGGTCAGATAATTAGCAACCTTAACTCCATCTGCAACTTTACCTAATATATTCACAAGTTCCAGGGATTAGGACATGGACATCTGTGGGGGCAGGGGTGGATATTATTCTGCCTATACAAGCTAAGCACTTACTTTGTGCCAGCTGTTGGATAAGATACTGATTTACAAAGAGGATTAAATCTCAAGGATTTCCCAGTCTAGGATATAGTCAAAAAATAAAACAATGCAAGACAGAGACAGAAATAATCATAGAATAATACCAGAGTATCTATCTCAGCCTCTGTTGGAGGTAGATGGCATAGTAGAAGGTTTCTGGAAGAGGAGATATCTGATACTAGTTCCTAATGAATTAATAGGCATACACTAGGTAAATAAGAAATAATTTAAGTCATTCACTTCCCTAATGTGCACCAACATGGCAAATTCCTTTCCTATATCTTGTCTAATTAAATCTCCTAATAATCAAAAGGCCTATGGTGGCTGAATGGGAACTTATTTAACATTTATTCATTTGCTAAGTACATGGTAAGGGCCTATTACATGCCAGGACACATGCTGGCTGTCATCAAAGGTACAATGGTGGACACAACATACAAGGTCACTGCCTTTTTGGTGCTTACGAATCTGCAGAGGAAGCATGGAAGCGTTCATGTGAAAAACTACTTATGAACTAGGCTTGTGAATCTGTCCAAAGAGGTGATGCTTTTCAGATCCCAAGTCTTACAGGAAGAGAACAAATCTTCTGTCTCCCCAAATTCCTGATGAACAACAGATGTAACCCTGAAGTTTGTCATCACAAACCAAAGCAATGGAAAATTCGCAGCTCAATAATTTGGGTGTAGTTCTGGATGAGGAGCTCCCACGCCTATAACAGAGCTGCTACAAACCACAGGAACCACTGCTTTAGCCTGTTCATGACCCCAGGTCCTCCCATGGCACTGCTCCAAAAAGTGGCCAGCTACTGGCCCTGCTTCTGATGCCAGAAGTATTCTCTGCTCCAGAATTACAGAGTTTTACAGGCTTTCATGGGTTATCACAGAAGCCTGGACATCATTTTCATGCTGTTTCCATTGGAAAATCCTCTGCAAATGACTTCTAACTGAATTATAGTAATATTCTATAACATAACCATCTACAGACGAGGGAATACCCATAGGGGCTTAAAGTATATTTCTTATAGAAAAAGAGAGTTTCAAAGAAGAGTTATAATGAGAATAATATGAATAATAATCATTTAAATTTACTAAAAGCTTTACTGTTTAAGATGAATATTTATATTTCTCAAATCACTAGATCCTTACAGCTGTCTTGCAAGGTGGATATCATTTCTATCTCCATTTGAAGCATGAGAATATTGAGGCACAGAAAGATGAAGTGACTAGGCCCAGATGTTACTGTTGAAATTCAGCCACTTGCCCCCAAAACCCCACTGTCACCTAACTGCTATGAGGAAACCCACAGCCACTTTCCATTTAGTGCAAAGGAATCTCTTTCCAGTCTTTGTGGTCACCACTGGAGAAATGAAAGTGGGCACAACCCATACCCTGATATGTCTGAGATGTCAGTTTCTTTCTAGAACCGTGGTTCCTCAAAGCTCAACTCTATTTCTATCTGCTTAGTGAAGTCCTCTTTTCTCTAAGCCTGGAGAACTTGTTTAGCCTTCACCATCACAGACATTCATGTATGTCACAGCCTTTGTGTCTTTGTTGTTGTCATTGTTGACACATTTGTGGGCAAGAACTTTGCCTTTCCAATGGGATTCTCTTCATGAAAATGGTGGTCACACCTGCCTTGTCCATTGCTGTATCCTCACAGCCTCACCAAGCACTGGAACATTGTAGGCACTTAATACCTGACATGTAATATTGGCAGTTCCTCAAGACATAGTATATTTCAGTGTTCTTCCCACTGAGAAAGTGCTGCAGATAATTGTGAATGAGTGAATTAATGAATGAGGGGTGAGTGAGTGGATAAGTGAGTGAATGTGTGAGTGCATGAGTGAATCTATGAGCAAATGAGGAACTGAAAAAGTGAATGAAGTAGGCGTGCAGCTTCTATTGAGAGTGAGGATCTAGCCGTGAGTATTTTGCAGGTGCGAGTGTTTGCAAGAATTGCGTACACCTGTGTTAGGAAGCGTGGCCTCTTACTGTGTTCTAAAGACATTTAATCATTTAGTATTATGGAATTTCATGACTCATACCCATATTAGTATGGAAATTCTGGATACAAATGGAAGAAATATATCTGTATATCAAAGGAACCTAAAAGTTCTTCACCTGAGAACTATATCTAATTAAGCTCCCTTTAATCAGGGCTAAACATTATTCACATGATTGCAACACTTTTATTAATTTATAACCAATTAGCAAATACTATTTGAGGCAAGCAGAATGGCAAACGGAAATAGCATGCACTTTGAGGTCAACAGATCTCTGCTCAAATCCATCTCTGCCACTTACTAGCTGGGTGATCTTGGATGAGTTATTTGACCTTGCTAAATACCAATATCTTCACCATAACATAAATTCAATGCTGTCAACCTCACAGAGTCATTGTGAAGACTAAATGACTGATCATATATAAACCACTGGGCACAGAGCTTGAGACAGAATAGGCACTAAACAAGCCTTTGCATCAACAGTCTTCACATTTATGTTGCCATACCTTGGTTTGCTTGATGTGTTCCTTACTATTGGGCCCTAACCTATTGCCAATATTTAGTTATAAACATTCTTAAAATGTATAAATAGCATTAAAATACATATGTGTGTGTGTTGAACTATTGAACTGTGGCCTTTCATGCACAGAAATCAATTATGCTGAGGGTTTCTACTGTGTTAGTGGAAGGCGAGCAGGTGGGGAGGGAAAACTTCTGCAAACTTTCATCTTTGGGATGCTGCTCTCTCCTGAAATACTTGGGCCCGAACTCTGAGGAAGCAAAAGCTTTCTCATAGCAATGCTGCATAGTTATGACGATGACAGCAGAACATTTTAGAAATATTGGTGCTATGTATTATAATCATAAAAATACCACATTCATACTAACAGCCTGGTCTCTGCTAAATATAAGTTCACATTTCTCCACCACAGACCTTTAAGTTGTTCTGTACATAAAGAGAGAAATACCTTTGGCAGATTTAGGGGTTGACATTCCACTTTTCTTGCTGGTCTTGAAATGAACTAGAGCAAGACCTTTGCCCTCTGGAGAATGTGGAGAGTTAGGACCACAGGATGTATAGCTCTCTCTAGATCTCAACTGGTGAGAGTCTAGAAGCCCTGGGTCCCTGCTATATTTTCTCCTCTTAGCCCTTTGGAGCCTTCCAGAATAAAATTTCTAAATTGGCACAAAAGGACGTCTTTGGCATCAAATTATTCTTATGAAACAGCACACTGATGAGTTAAATGAAACAATTCAGAAAAACACCGATTAAATTTCCCATTAAATACTCAAGGGTTTAGAAATTAAGCAAAACTGCTTGGCACTATGTAGTCTGAATTTTAACAAGCTCAAAATGTTTGAAAAATTATTCAAGATGTTTTGACAAACAGAGAACGCCACTCTGTTCATCCCTCTTCCTGAACTTCTCTTTTTGTCTATCAAAGAGAAAACAGATTGGGTGACTAGCCAAGTGTCCTAGGAAGGGCTTCCTCCCATCAAATGGAATAATCCATAGTTGTTGTTTTAATACTCACTAGGTTCCTTGTTTTGCTGGAAAGTGATAGAGCTAGTTTATTTTATTTTAAAAATGAAACAAAACCGAGTAAGTATGAATGGTACAAAGCCATGATCTTAAATACTGAGATCATATTTTTAAAGGAAAAAATATAATTACAATTATGTGAGTTAAATCTGTAATGTTGCCTGTCCTAAACAGCAGATGCAATAAATATGAGATGCCCTCACCACCTTCTGCCTAGGCCACCCCCACTGAATCCCCCAATGTCACTATCACCCATGGTCTGGGACTCTGACCCTCACTTGCCTGCTCCAGGAGGTTGTGTTGTTGGGCAGGAAACAGGAAAACTCCTGGGATGGCATGTGATTGAGTAAAAGGAGCATAGAATGAAGAGTCAGAAGTTTGGGCTTCAGCCCCAAACCACTGCTGTCCTGAAAGATCACCAGGAACAGGTCAGGTTTTACACAGACATCAGTTTCCCTCCATGATCCCTTGAGAAATGTACATGACGGTTAAGAACCTCTGGGGCAACCTCCAGTTCTGGAGCTCTCTGAGATATAGTCAGGTTGTGTTATTTGTACCTCCGGAGCTGAAAAGCATAGTTTTAAAACTTATACTGATGGATAAATTGGGGTCATTGATTTTCTAGTTTAATATAACTTTCATATCTATATCTATTAATATCTATCTAATCTTTAAAATTGTCTTTTTTCTTTATGCCTTCATGGAACTCTTACTAATATTACTCAGCCCATTTTTCCACCCATCTAATTTTCTCAGCATCTTGCTATTTGCAAATTGTATTCATTATCTCATCTCCCTCTCAAAACTCTGAAATGGATCAATTAACTCTGTCCTTGGATAATGCTAAAGGAACATGGCATTTCTCAAGGTGAATTCAAGGCAACATAGCTGATAAGTGTCAAAGTTGGGGCTAAGCCCAGGTCTCTGGCTACTGGTCCCCAAATATTTTCTTTGTAACATGGGCTGGGCTTATATAATTATCATTCCATTCTCTGAGGCTGCAAAGGGATAGGAAAGGTCATAGCTTTGGAGCCCTGGAGCAGCAGCAAGCCAGTAGGCTCTTTCCTGTGGTTTTGATGACCCTGAGCCACTTGGATAATTACCAGGCTGAGACTGGTGAGACCCAGCCATTCTTTGGCAACTCAGTAAAACAACGCAGGAGAAACAGTTTCCATTGTCTACTCCCAATTCCCCAAGCATGTCAGCAACCAAGCTGGGCTGGTTCGGGTTTTCTCATGGCAATCAGAGTAGACTTTGAGATTTAGAAGCCAAATTAATGCTAGAGAACAAGGAGCCACACCTTTTCCCTTGTCATTTTATATGCTCTATAAACTGCCTGCAGCCGTGAAATCAGGAAGCTGTAAGACACCCAAATGACATCACAGAGCTGGCATTGGTGTCTCACAGCACAAAGAGACTGATAACAAAGCCACAGAGATGAGCTCTTTACAATAATAATTATGAACAATCACCTTGTGGGGCAGATATTTATCATGCTTTACGGTCTATAAAGCCCTTTTATATTTATTATATCACTTAGTTCCCAGAATAACCCTGTGAGGCAGGAAGGATAAGAATGTGGTTCCCACTTTACAGAGGAGGAAAGTGAGAATTGCAGAAATGGCACCCACCCAGTTGCCTGGATGGGAGGCTGGGTGGAATTCATTGACCCTCACCACCTCCCTGTCACGGCTTGTCTGTCACCCATTCCTGGCCTTCCCCCCACCCAAGTACACATCAAACTCATTCACTTGTCTGCGTATGCCCTGCCACAGATCTACTCAAAACGCCATCTGCCCTCATGTGAACCTCTGCAGCAATGTCTTAACTGGTCTGTCTGTGTTTTTCCCTGCTTTCTGAAACCCAGATCAGCTCTTGAGTCCTTGGGCAGCACAACACAGACCTCAGGGGAATCCAGCTCAGCCCGACCCTGCCTGGCCTCCCCACTGCCTCCCTCTCTCCAGCTCACTCATGTCTCTTTCCTTCTCCCCTTGCTCCAACCACTGCACTTCTTTCAATTATCAAATTTCCTGTGCTGTCTCCAGCCTTAGGGTCTTCCCACAAGTCATTTCCACTGCTGGAAGGTCTTTCCTGGTCCCTTCCCCTTCTTGCTTCCATTTCTCTTTGACATAACTACTTATCTTTATGTCCTATATTACTGTTACTTTCTCATTTCCCTCCCACAAGATTGTTACCTGCATAGCCCAAAGCGTACTTGGATGCCCAGCGGACTGAGCAGGGAGGACTCCAGCTCCCAGTCTGCTGCACATGGCAGGACACTGAGCAGTAGATACTGTCATGGTAGAGCTCCCAGATGCTCTGAATCAAAGCTGAGTCCATCGAAGAACATCTAAGTTATCACCCAGAGAGGCCACACAGCAGAATCCAGTCAAAAACTTCTCAGTTTAAACTAGGATATCTTGTCTTAAGCACTACTGATATTTTAGGCTGGATAATCTTTCCTGTGGGGGGCTATCCTGTGCCTTGTGGGTTGGCCTCTACCAACCAGACACCAGTAGAAATCCTGCCCCTCACGCCTTCAGATGTAACACTATAAATGTCTCCAAACATTGTCAAATTTGCTTGGGAAAAGGGGAGTGAACATCTCCCCTGGTTGAGAAGCACTGGTTTAATAGGGCTTCACATTTTGGACAAGTTGCTTAATACATCTTATCTAATTTTCCTCACCAGCCAAAACCAAACCAACCCAAAACATCTTTTAATATATTTTTTTTTAATTTCTGTTAGAATTAATGGAAATATACGTGTGGTATCTAGCTTAGTGCTCGTCCAAGATAGGTGCTCAGAAAATCTGGCTTAGTAAACAAAATCTTGCTCTCAAAAGAAAAGAACTTTTCTGAGACTCCAGGAGAAGTGTGGCCAGAGTTGGCTCCTGTGACCTCATACTGGAAACCTGCTTCCCCCAAGTCCCATCTGCAGGGACAGACAGAAACTCTAATGAGATGAGGCGTGCAAGGACTCTTTGTTAAAGCCAAAGAGCCGTGTGCATGCCATTTATTTCGCAACACAATCAGATCTCTTCTGAGGCATTCTTTCCACCTGGCCTTCAAGAAGAGATTATTTTTATGTGCAGTATATATACTGGGTGGCGGGGGAGACTTCTGCGGGCAGTATTTTAGGAGAAGTCCCAAAAGGAGGTCCAAGGTGGGTCTCACCTGAGAAAAGTAGCAACATATGCATAGAGATAGCACAGGTAACATACAAAGGTAAATGGCAGGGGCTTCAGAGGGAGGAAAAGGTGAGGTCAGAGCCTGCTGCTCTCTGTATAAGCTGTGGCATTAACCACCGAGCTGCATTTGCTTCATTGCAGGGGTGTTGTAAGGAATAAACGAATTAATGCCTGCAGGTCTGTCAACACAGTGCTGGAACCCAGCAATCACATAGTGAACGTAAGCATTAATAATATCAACTATTATTACATTGCTTTTACTATTATTGTTTTATTAACATTATCACCACCATCATTAGTGGCCAGAGTAGTATAAAGGTTACCTTTACTAACCTCAAATCTACCACATTCTGGAGCCAACAGAGCTCTGTCTTCTGGATTCAGGAGGCTACAAAATAGGCAGGCTATTTTAGCACACTTCTCTCTGAGATGGGCTTGAGGCCCATTTTGGTTAAAAATCTGTGTAGTCTCTGGTCCCTGGACTTCAAAGTGGCTTTATCTCTCTTGGCAGGTTAGGCTACTAGGAATACTGAACATTTTTCTGTCATACTCATTGCCAACGTTGCAATTTGGGAAAACAAATAGGGATTTATAGATAGTAACTTTCTTCTTCTTCTATTGATAGCCTGAGATAATTCATAGCTAGGTTTGGACAAATGCAAAAATGTGCATTTAGTTTTGATTTGGATTCATTCCTCATGAATATTAGTCATTTCGGCCTAAAATGCAAGCAGTTCTCTGTTTCAGCAGATGGGAGGACGTACTGTGAAATCATACTATAGCACAGGGAGAAAACAACAAGTTTGAAATTAAATTTAAAATAAGTCTTGGCACACTGGGATGAAGTATGCACCACCATATATTTCCCTACAAAATAGGGAATGTGCTCTTAGGTGTGGCTTGCATTCTTGCAAAAACAATGGGATGGAAATATTTATCAACCATGTTTGCTTACTGATTTAACTCCCTGTAGGAGTATTTTTTTCAAGATAACTTTTCATGTAGAATTTCCTTTTACCGAATGCCCAAATCAGAGACTGGATCAGCATCTGTCATGGTCTATTGATAATGACGAAAATATGATCCTGGAGCCCTGCTACTTTCTCTTCTGCCTGTTGGCATTCCACTGTTTTTTGAGGCCACTGTTGGTGGCTCCCACTAGCATGGCAAAGAGTAGACCAGTTTTGGACCAGCTGGTGGCATGGGGTGGGGGTGGGGGGAGGAGAAGAAGTGGGAGAGAAATGAGGGAAAGGAGGAGAAAGAAAATGAAAAAACAAAGTAAAGAACTGAAGCATGAAAACTTCAAATTCATGCTTGCTTTAATCCACATCGATTAATGGGATTCCATAAAAAATGCACTTACTGATTCCTCTGGTGAGTTTTTGTTAAGTGCTTACTTTGTATCAAACACTGTGATAGGTACCAGAGCAAACGTAAACTTTCAGGATAATGAACCCAGAATCCACCTAACTGTGAAGAGATAGAGAAATCTAGTTCCCATGTTTTTTCCAAAGATTTTCATTAACTGGTGTGTCATCATGCCAACAGCACGATAATTCTTGCCCTGTAGGAATAAACAAAAGGCCATGAAGTTCCTTTTATATCAAAGAAAACATCACTTTCATCCTAATTCAGTTTAATGTATTGATGTTAACATTGGCATTCACTGACCACAGCAAATCCTACATCTAATAATCCTTTAACATAATGTTATTGATTATATAAGAATTCCCACTGACTTTTCAGTGACAGATACAGCTCAGAAGTAATCTTGGCTAACTGAAGATCACATGGAAAGCCTCTAGAATAATAAAAATATAGAACTTCAGCTTTGTAAGAGATTGTAAAGATAATTTTGTCTGAACATGCCTCCATTTATTGATAAGACAATGAAAGAGCTGAAAGAGTAACTGAAGGACGATTTTATTGCAAATATCTCTAAGAAGCAGATCAGACATAACTAAATTTTGTTGAATTCTTCTAATGTACCTAATTTAGTCACAGTTACATTTATAAAGTAATCCCTTTTAATCCTTCCTAGGACACTATGAGGCAGATATATTGTTCCCCATTTAACAGGTGAGGGAACAGAAGCTGTGAGAAGATAAATACCTCATCCTGGCTCACACACGGTTAATCTCCTGATTTCAAGACAGAAGTTCCACTGTTGCCGTATTTAGTAAAGAAGTAAGAAATTACACTACTCAAATTCTTCAAGTTTCTCATATAGTTAACAAAATATCTTTTATGAAACTATTTTGCCATTTACTTTCTTATGCTAAACATAGGATTTAAGAGGTTTTTGTCATTTATGTGATGTTTTAAGTGATAAATTAAAATATCATGTTGTATTTATTGATCAGGTTCCCAGGATCAACTCAAATCACTGGCTAGATTGATTGGGTGTCTCCTAATTCTTCTTAAAAGAATTTTTTAATTGTTAAAGTGAATATTGGATAGTAATTGGAAAAAAAAATGTCAGGGAAAGCAGCAGTAAAAACAGGATCACTTTCATAGCCTATTAAAGAGGAAACTCAAAGTCTTTATAGCCCCAGCTTAGCTCTAACTGCGTGAGTGATTAGGCTCGATAACATGGTCCTACTGAACAGATGTCTGAGTGGAATAAAGCAGTTGCACCCAGACGACTTTTCTCCACTCCAAGGCAGCTGTCTCAAAATTATTGGAGGTAATATTTTAAATACAAAGTCCTACTCTTCAACCTCAGAGATTTTAATTCAGCAAGTTTGGAGTGTCTCAAAAATCTGTTTCCTTTAAAAGCTCCCTCCAGTGATTCTGTTGTTCAGTCATGTAGAATCATTGATCATGTTAAGAACATTCAATTTGTATCAGATAGTCTATTCATCTGTGAGCTTTGTTATCACATCAGCTGTGGAAGCTTGGGCAAGCCAGGTAAAATTTCTGAGCTACATATTCCATACTATAGATGGAAGGAAAATTAGCCTTGGTGATATCTTGGCCATTGGCTGGGGCCATGCTTCACATGAAGATGTGTGTGAAAGTATTTTAAACTTTTAAAGTTGTTAGAATGTTTATGACTTTAATTGCCCCCTGGCAACTCTGTAGGTAAGAAGAGGTTTTGAGTGCCTGGTCCCTGCCAGACACTGTCATTGGTACTTTATCTTCTCAGCCATCAATTTTCATGACTGCTTGAGCCACTTGCGTACAGAACTTTCTCTGTTGCATCTGCCTTCTAGGTGCCTGTTTCCAGACCTGTTAGCTCTGGTTTGCCTTTCCTTGATTACTCTGACTTTCATATCCAGTTCTTGTTCTTATTCTCTGTTTTCCTCCTTGGACGTGCTACTTTCCCTGGTTTCCTGGTTACACCCTCATTCCTTCTCCTCACTCTGCATTCTGCAAACATGAATCAACTCCTTGCTCTTTTTAGGAGACATTTGGCTCTTGGAATTCCACTATAGACATAGGTTCTAGTATTCTAGTTTCTTGGAATGGGCAGTCAGACAACAACCATTCTTCAAGTTAAACACTATTATCTGTTGCTTTTTTTTTTTTTAATACATGAGAAAAATCAGCCTCAGTGATAATAGGAAAGCTGCCCAAGCTCCCCAACTAGTAGTTAGTGAAACTAGGATTTTCAGCCAGGGACTGTGTGGCCCCAAATCCTGAGCTTGTTCTACTAACCATTCTAGCCCCCCAAAAATGTAATCTTAGAAGAAGAAAGGACAAGACAGAGACTTTCATAATTTTTACTTTGACATGCATATTGATCTACTTCAGAAGCAGATTGATTACACTCTGGCTTTGAGAATCATTTTGAGGAATGGTTTTGGCTTCTCAGATAAATTCCCCACTCCCCTAGTCTATGCAGTCTCTGCTCCTGAAGGGAAGGCCCATTTTTCTGGTTACCAGCTATGTCACAGACCAGAGAGTTACCTCCGAATGACTTGTCTATGCTCTATCTACTTCTTTTTCAAGTCACCCTCTGGTTGCTCTCCTAAACATAGAGCATGCTCAGGTCCAAGAATAGAAAGAAAAAGACTAAGGTTAACAGAAATCACTTTCTTTCCCTTTATGTCAATTTTCACAATTACTTTGTGATTCTTTGATTATGTATGTCACTCACATGTGCCTATAATTTTATCCCCAAAGCCTTGGGCAGAGCCTAGGATAAAATATTTATTCAGTGAATAAATAAAGGGACTCTTTTAGGTTTTTTATAATGATAATGAAATTATAACGGGAGTCAAATTTGGAGAGTAGGCTAGAAAACTCTACATCATATGCTGCATTCTTAACTAGAAAAAAGGTATGATTTCAAAGTGCAGTTCATTAGATATACAACAAAAAATATTTGGGGCTCCCACTGTTAACCAAGTTCTCTGCTTCATGTTAAGGGGAGGCATCACTGAGTAAACAAGTATTTACAGGGCTCATATATCATTGGTTATAGGAACAGATTGTGACCGCTGACCTCAGAGGCTATGTTGCCTGGGTCCCAGATGACACCTGGGACAGCAGAGTTGGGGAGACTTGGGATTAGGAGGCCACAGGGAGTAGACATCAGTGTTAACTAGGATGGTCAAGGAAAACTTTGCTTCCAGAAAGAGTGGAAGAAGGCTTGGTGATAGAAATCGCTCAGCATATAACAGGATAAAAAGACCTGTCTTGCCTACATGATGACTTCTGGTGAAAAAATAAATAAATAAACCTGTTAGATACTATTGGGGAATAGACTGAGGATTGAGGCTGAATTGTGAAAGGTAATTTTGTCCTTATTTTGGTTGTTTATGCCAGGCTAGAGGCCTAACCTTTGGAGCTCAAATGCAATTATTCTTTCCCCCAAGGAGAAGTCTCATTGGCTCACTGTAGTGGGAGCAAAGCTGATTTAGCCACACATAACTTTTCCTATGTATAAAAGGCCTCTATGTTTCTTTCAACTCCTCACATTTTCAAAGGGAGGGGAAAGAGCATGTTTAGTTGCTTAATATTTCTGTATATCTTAAAGGACCCTTTATATTTATCATCAGAGACACACCAAAGCACATTACGAGTAATGTAAGCCAGCTGGTGCTTTGCAGGCCAAAAATTAGTTGATGGTTTAAGAGTAAAAACCATCTTTTTGTTAACATTTTTCTGTAGCACATCACCAAAGAATGCATGGCCCCTTTCTTCATTCTCCACAAAAGAACTGTCTTTTTAGCGTCTTTCCTCAGGTTTCTGAATCCTTCTAGGATATGAAGGATTGATCTGGTTTCTTTTGGTAACTCTTTCAAAGCTGTCTAAATTATCTTCTGAGCATTAACAAAGCTTTTTAAACTATATATTTGTGGATTCTCCAAATCTACCCACTTAGATCATATCTAATAAACTTGTATAGGGTTAGCAAAACTTTCTTACCTGGGACATAAGTTAACCTGTGTCCTCTGCTCTGGGTCAAACACTAGTGATTATTAAAATAATTCAGAATGACTATCAGAGATTTGGCATTTTCACTGTGTCTTTCTACCTCAAAATTCTGATTGAGTCAAATTCATGGATCTCATTCATTAAGAATGGCCATTGAAATTCAAAAGAGAGGCCAAAGAAGGAAAAAATGGCGGACTAGAGGCAGCCTTCCCATTCATCTCCCAAGGAAAGAAGTGAAAGGTACAGGCAGCTGCCTACATGCAGATTGCTTGTCCCTGAAGTAGCACTACAAGATGGCTCCCACCTCCCCCACAGACTTCCTACCTGCTCAGACAGGGACATGCCTATAGTCCCTATAGCAGAGTCTATAGTATGCCTATAGCAGAGCCCTTGCACTAGACAGCAAGCGCTAGAGGTATCAGGCAACAGCTAAAAACATCCTGAACTCTCAGGTGAACCATGCCAGGTCTACACTGGGCTAGGGAGGGAGCAGACTGACTTGTGCCTTTCCTGAGTCATACCCTGGAACTTGAAGCCAGGTGCTTCATCCCTAGACCATATTGGGACCTTGGCACAGAAATTAACTGGAGAACAGCAGGCCCTGAACTGAGAGGCTTTGGGCAATCATTTCGGCAAATCCTGGTTGGAGTGCAGAGAGCTGTGACCTCTGCATGTTTGACCAGGCATACACAGGACCCTTGTGCCTGAGAAGCAGCTTGCTGCTTGCTCAGCCCCAAGTCCACCATCCAGGACCCAGATGCCTCCTGCCTGCTTGGCCCAAACCCTGCCCTCCAGGTCAGATAGGCCTGCCATCTGTCTACATGACCCCCATTTCTGGCTCAGAGACCCTGCTCAGAGGCTTTGCTTCTGGCTGTACCCCAGTCCCAGCATGGAGGCTCTCACACCAGAGTGCAGCAGGCTCCAACCTGAGAGGCCTAGGATGACTGCTTCAGCAGGTCATGGGTGGGGTGTGGAGACCTGTGGCCTCTGCACTCCTGATCTGGCACCTGTGGGACCCCTGTCCCTGAGCAGCCTGCTGCCTGCTCGGCCTCAAATCTGCACTCCAGTTATCAACTGCCTTCTGCCTACTTGGCCCTAACACTGCCCTCCAGGTTGGATAGGCCTGACATCTGCATGGCTCCCTTTTGGCTCAGAGGTCCTGCTCAGAGGCTCTGCTCATGGCTCTTTCCCAGTCCCAGCTCTGAGGCTCTGCCCCTGCGCTTCCAGAATTCCTGCTAGGCCTGAGACACCATCCCCAAGTCTATGGCCCTGTCCCTGGACCTCAAGACCCCAACCTAGAGCCTCTACCACCAAGGCAGGGCTGGAAGAGCTACTTTAAAGTCCAAAACCCTGCCAGGAACCCCTAAGCCTCAAGCCACCAGCACACTGTGATCTACTTTGAGTAAACACCTACAACCTGGAAACCCACGACAACCTTATCCGGCTGCTGTGGTTATTTCTGTGGCGAGACCCTGAGTAGAACGATTCCCACAACACCAGCCTCAGTGAAGAAAGTCTTGTCCAGCTCCCAACCTGAACATCCTACAACTGTCTGGAGAGTTCCCAGCAAGGAACAAGAGTCCTTAAAACCTTTTAATCCAGAATTCAGAAAAGAGGGTTCAGATGAAAAGAAACCATCAAAAGAACCCTGGCAACATGAAAAATCAAAACAGATCAATACCCCCAAAGGATATAACAGAACTATAGCAGTGAACTCCAACCACAAGGAAATTGTTGAAATTGACAGAAATGGAATTCAGAATATGGATGGCAAGTAAGACGAATGAAAGTAATTGGAAAGCTGAAAACCAACAAAAAGAAGCCCCCAAAATATTTCAGGAAATTAATCAAAAAGTCACGAAAGAGCATGACAAAATTAGGAAGGATATAATAGAACTTAAAGAAATGAAAGAATCATTCAGGGATTTTCAAAATACAGCAGAAAGTTTCAGCAACAGATTAAACCAAGGAGAAGAAAGAATCTCAGAGCTTGAAGACAAAGCTCTCAAGCTAACCCAACCATTTAAAGAGGCAGAGAAGATAACAACAAGGGCAGAGCTATCACTTGGAGAAATATGGAACTACATGAAGCAAACAAACATATGAATTACAGGTATTCCCAATGGAGAAGCAGAAAGTGCTATTAATAAACCTTGGACAATCTATTTGAGGGAATCGTTGTGGAAAACTTGTCCCGTATTGTCAGAGATTCAGACATCCAGATACAAGATGGTCACTGAATCCTGGGAAGATTTATAGCAAATAGAACTCCAAGACATGTAATATTAAACCTGGCCAAAATCAAAAGTGAAAGAGAAATTCTACAAGCAGCTACATGTAAACAACAACTGACCCACAAGGAAAAACCTATCAGGATAACAGCAGACTTCTCAGTGGAAGCCTTAAAAGCCAGAAGGCAATGAGACCCATCTTTGGTCTTCTTAAACAAAACAACTGCCAGCCTAGAATTTTGTTATCGTGAAAAACTAAGTTTCACATTTGATGGAAAAATTAAGTCTTTTCCAGACAAGCAAACACTGAGGGAATTCACCAAGTCCAGAACTGCCCTGCAGGAAGTACTAAGAATTGCACCACACATGGATCAGTTTTACACTGGTGGGCATAGATGCCCATAGATGCCCACCAGTGTAAAAACCCGCAAAAGCTGAAGGCCAGAGCCTAGTCACCACAATGGCTCAAAAGGTAAAACAGAGCAATAAAGTTCTCCTCAATAGGAAGAACAGAAATCCACCCCAATTATCAATTCTTTCCATAAATGCAAGTGGTTTGAAATTCCCACTTAAGAGACATAGGCTGGCTGAATGGATAAAAAAAATACAAGCAAAGTCTCTGCTATCTCCAGGAAACACATCTAACTCACAAGGACTCAAACAGACTCAAGGTGAAGGGATGGAAAACAATATTTCATGCAAATGGAAATCAAAAGAAAGCTGTGATATAGCAGTTCTTAGATAACATAGACTTAAAATCAACAAAAGTAAAGAAAGACAAAATGGTCATTAAATAATGGTAAAGGGAAAAATTCAACAAGAAGACATAACAATCCCAAACATTTATGTACCTAACACAGGTGCACCCAGCAAAGCCTATTTGACCTAAGAAAATGATAAACAGCAGTACTGTAACAGCTGGGGACCTCATCACCCCTATGACAGAACAGAACAGATTTTCCAAACAGAAAATAAACAAAGTAACAATGGACTTAAACAAACTCTAGAACAAATGGGCCTAACAGATATTTATAGAAGATTTTACCCCAAAACCACTGAATATAGGTTCTTCTCATCAGCTCATAGAACATTCTCTAAGATTAATTACATCCTAGGCCACAAAACATGTCTCAACAAACTTAAAAAAACAGAAATTATACCATGCATCTTCTCAGACCATGGTGAAATAAAATTAGAAAACAACTCCAACAACAGCACTCATCACTACATAAAGTCATGGAAACTAAACAACATACTGCTGCATGATAGTTGGGTGAAGGATAAAATTAAGATGAAAATCAAAAGAATCTTTGAACTAAATGATAAAGGGGGCATAAGTTATCAAAATCTGTGGGATACAGCTAAAGCAATCCTGAGAGGAAAATTGGCAGCCACAAATGCCTACATTCAAAAGATGGATCACAAATAAACAATCTAATGAATCATCTCAAGGAACTGGAAAAAGATGAGCAAACCAATCCCAAACCCAGCAGAAGAAAAGAAATAATCAAGATCAGATAGGAACTAAATGAAATAAATAACAAAAGAACTGTACAGAAGACAAAACAAAAAGCTGGTTCTTTGAAAAGATAAGCAAAATTGACAGACCTCTCTCTAGATTAACCAGAAGTAGAAAAGAAAGGACTAATAAGTTCATTAAGGAATAAAAAAGGAGAAATTACAACTAATACTATGGAAATACAAAATATCATCTCTGAATACTACAAAAATCTCTATTCACATAAACATGAAAATATGGAGGAAATGGGCAAATTCTTAGAAACACACAGCTTCCCTAGGCTCAATCAGGAAGAAACAGAATTCCTGAACATTCCAGTATCAAGTACCAAAATTGAAACAGCAATAAAACATCTTCCAACAAAAAACACTCCAGGACCAGACAGTTTCACACTCGAATTTTACTAGACCTACAAAGAATAACTGGTACCTATCTTGCAGAAATTATTCCATAATATACAGAAGGAAGAAATCCACCCCAAAACGTTTTACGAAGCCAATATCACCTTGATACCAAAGCCAAGAAAGGACACAACAAAAAGGAAAACTGCAGATCAATATCTCTTATGAATATAAATGCAAAAATTCTTAATAAAATCATAGCAAACAGATTTGAGCTGCACTTCAAAAAAATAATCCATCAGGACCAAGAGAGCTTCATCCAGAGAGAAATGCAGGGATTGTTAAACATATGCAAATCCATAAATGTAATTAACCAGATAAATAAAAGTAAAAACAAAGACCATATGATCCTCTCAATAGATGCAGAAAAAGCATTTGACAAAATTTAGCACTTTTTAATGACAAGAACACTTAGCAAAATAGGCATATACAAGATTTACCTTAAAATTACAAAAGCCATATATGACAAACCCACAGACTATATCATACTGAACATGGAAAAACTGAAAGCATTCCTACTTAGAACTGGAACCAGATAAGTTTTCCCTCTATCACTGCTTCTATTCAACATAGTGTTGGAAGTCCTAGCCAGAACATCAGAGAAGAGAAGGAAATCAAGGGCATCCAAATGGGGGAAGAAGAGGTCAAACCATTGCTCTTTGCTAATGATATGACCTTATATCTAAAAACTCCAAAAATTCTGCCAAGAGACTCTTGGAATTGATAAATTCAGCAAAGCATCAGGTTACAAAATCAATGTACACAAACAAGTAGCATTCCTATATGCCAACAACAGTAAAGCTGAGAATCAAATCAAAGACTCAATATCTTTCACGATAGCCTCAAAGAATATATTTAACTAAGGAAGTGAAAGATCTCTACAGAGAAAACTGCAAAACACTGAGGAAGGAAATTGCAGAGTACGTAAACAGATGGAAAAGCATATCATGCTCATGGATCAGGAGAGTCAACGTTGTTAAAATGTCTATACTACCCAAAGTGATTTACAGAGCCAGTACAATCCCTATTAAAATACCAACATCATTTTTCACATATCTAGGAAAAATAACTCTACTCTTCATATGTAACCAGAGAAGATCCCATATAGCCAAAGCACCCTTAAACAAAAAGAAAAAATCAGGAGGCATAAATTTATCAGACATCAAGCTATACTACAAGAATATAGTAACCAAAACAGCATGATACTAGCACAAGAATAGAGACATAGATCAATGGATCAGAACAGAGAACTCAGGTATAAAAACTTCCTTATATTGCCATCTAATCTTTGACAAAGCAGACAAAACCATGCACTGGGGAAAAGAATCCTTATTCAACAAGTGATGCTGGGAAAATTGGATAGCCACATGTAGAAGAATGAAATAGGATACACCCCTCTCAGCACTCAAAAAAAAAAAAAAAACTTACAATGGATAACAGACTTAAACATAAGTTGTGAAGGTATAAGAATTCTAGAAGAAAATATTGGAAAACCTCTTATAGACATTTACCTAGACAAAGAATTTATGAAGAAGAGCCCAAAGCAATCACAGTGACAACAAAAACAAATAAATGGGGCCTGTTCAAATTAAAAAGCTTTTGCACAGCCAAGGAAACAATCATTACAGCAAATAGACAACTTACAAAATGGGAGAAAATATTTGCCTGCTATATAACCAATAAAGGACTGGTAACTGGAAGCTAGATAGAACTGAAGCAAATCAACAAGAAAAAAATCAAGCAACACCATTAAAAATTGGGCAATAGACATGAGCAGAAACTTTTCAAAAGAAGATAAATTAGTGGCCCACAAACATATGAAAAAATGCTCAAAGTCTCTAATCATCAGGAAAATGTAAACCAAAACCACAATGAGATATCTTCTAACTCCGATGAGAATAGCTTTTACCAGAAACTCCAAATCAACAATTGCTGGTGTGGATGTGGAGAGATAGGAACACTCACACACTGTTGGTGGGACTGTACCTAGTACAAACCTCTATGGAAAGAAGTATGGAGATACCTCAAAGAACTTAAAGTAGACTTACCACTTTATCCAACAATCCCACTACTGGGTATTTACCCCAAGGAAAAAATGACATTCTATAAAAAAGACACCTCCACTGAAACATTAATAGCAGCACAATTCACAATTGCAAGATGTGGAAATAATCCAAGTCTCCATCAATGCATGAGTATATTGATAAAATATGGTATATGTATAAGATGGAGTATTACTCAGCCATATAAAAAAATGGAGAACTACCTCTCGTATTATCCTGGATGGAACTGGGAATCATTTTTCTAAGTGAAGTATCACAAGAATGGGAAAAGAAAACAACATATGTACTCACCATTAAACTGAAACTAATCGATCATTATCCATGTGCACATATGGAAATAACATTCATCAGAAATCAAACAGGTGGGATGGGGGAGGAGGGGTTGGGTAAATTCACACCTAAAAGGTACAATGCACACTATCTGTGTGACGGGCACACTTATAACTTTGACTCAAATGGTACAAAAGCAATTTATGTAACCAAAACATTTGTACCCCCATAACATTCTGAAATAAAATTTTAAAGAAGAGAGGCCTAAAGTATAAATACCATGTGTCCTGTGTATCCAGCCATCCTGTATCCCTATATCCATATCTTTACAAATATTTTCATGAACATAATGCAAGGCCGAACCCAAGCACTACCTCCTCAAAGAAACAAATTTTATCCTGCTTTACTCCCCCTTCCACCCTGCTTCAGGCTAGTTTATAGGGAATTTCATGTAGTTTTATCCTATCTTATTATCTCACTGTGAGCTGCTTAAAAGGCCAGGGCTATGTATGATTAATTCCTGTATCATCCAGCTTTGTAGCCATCATAGCAGCTGGAGCATAATTCTGAAATGCCATTATATCTATGCCTGGTAGGAAGAAATTACAAGCTTTCATAAAGTAAGATCAGTTAAGAAATAGCTCTAAGTTGAGTTTTTGTTAGTTTTGTTAGATCTATCTTTGGAACAAGATATACAAAAGAAAAAATATGACTATCATGTATATAGAGCACTTGAGTTTAGTGCATGTAAAATTTTCCCAGAAAAGTTCTTCTGGAAGTAACCCTTAGGTTGAAAATCTTGGATCTAAAAAGGCTTACCTCCAGAAAAACTTCACTGGGAAAATTTTACATGCACTAAACTCAATTATCTAATTACGTCTTCTCAGCAATCCTGAGGAAGTGGTTACTATTCACATATGACAGATATGTAAACTGAAATGCAAGTAGTTACAATGCTGACTTGGAACTTTATCAGCACTCATGAATTTAAATGCTATGTTTTTCTCTCTGCTACAAGAAGTAAGCTGGAGTGGAAGAGGACAAATGATGTGAGAGAAGGTGCCAGAAAAGGAACAGCACACCATTACCTGCCTCACTATCCTTCCCTGAAGCAAGAGAACTATTTTAATCATGGAGGAAAATAGGACAATTCTGTTTTAACCTCAAAGAGTCTAGCTCTTATAGATTTTTCTTTGGGTTTGGGTCCCTCCTTTAAGGAGAGGGTTATAAACTCCCTGAAGTCCAAGGATTCCTCTTGCTCCTGGTCACCAGGCATGTGTTGGAGCAGAAAATATGGTGTACAAAGTCCAAGTGGCAAAGGAAAAAGATGATTCACTGTAACATGACAATTTCCATTGGTGCAGCTGGAGAGAGACATGGGTTCTGCCAATATCCGCTGACGTCTCTTTGTGCCAACCTCCCAAAATAGAAATCCCTGAGAGAAACCAGGAGCATCCCTCAGAAACACAAGAAGTCTGTCTGGGGTTTGGTTGCATGTAAAGATTATACACTGAGCATCTAGGCTTCTGCTGGCTCCACATCAAGCCTCCCTCCTTCTGGTCTCCCACCCACCACTCAGCAGCCACACTTGCACTTGGTGATGAGGTTTCTCTTAGAAGTGCTTTCTATTCTAGAGAAATAAAGCACCACAAATACTAAATTCATATTTTGACATGTAGTGCCATTTGCCATTTTTTTTTATCTTCCCACAGATTTTATTTTATTTAAATAAAGTCTTTTCAGTGAGTAGGGACTATTCACTCATCAAAGTGAATAAGGACTACATCCACCAAAGGCAAAACCCTAGGTAGAGACCGTGACATTGCTAGATTGTTTGCTATTCCAAGTGGTATTTCCTCAGATGTTTGCTGTTCTGCTCTGCAAACATAGTTATGCATGAAATAAAATAAAAACAAAAAAAATTAAATAGCAGTTAGTGGTTGGATGTTATTTCCAGTTTGGAACCACTGACGGGGCAGCTATAGAAAACTCTTCCCTCTGTTATTATAAAATAACAGTTTGTGGATGGTGAAAAGAAAACACAACTGAATTTTCTTTTAACTTCAAGTACAGAAGCTAGTATATCTATCATTACCACCACATTACAATACATTATGGGAGAAGGTCATTGTAACTTTAGAGGAGTTATTTCCAACCATGTCTCTCATCCTCTCCAAATTGTTATGCTGGGACCAGGCTGATGCCAAATGTGATGCTAAAGGAAACACACCAAGTAGAAGTGAGCTAATTAGAGACCATGAGATAGCACCAAAAGGTCAAGGCATGCGACCCAATACCGAAGCAGGTTTTGTAACAAGGCACCCCAATAAAGAAGCACCAAAAATAGCCATGCTTCTCCTCTTTCAGTTTTGTCTTTGTGTCTACTTCTGGTTTTTCTTATAGACCATCCTTTATCCAAGCACCACATTGCAGTTATTGTTGGTAACCATGGAGTCAATCCAGCAACAAAAATTGTCAATCCAGCAACAAAAAGAATTCTTCCATCTCTGTCCTTCATAGAATGTTGCGATTAACTCCTTGTACTGAAAATAATGATGATGATGATAAAAACAATGCTATCAATAAAATAGCTAACATTGGAGGCTAACTAAATGCCAAATAATATTCTTATTTAAGCCATGTAACAATCCTGTGAGGTGGCGATTAGGCACTTCCTTCGTACTTTAGTCATGTGAATAATTAAACTGCCTTCAAATGGGATTTAAACCATAGAAGGATCTGAGATTATATAGTCACTGCATCCTTCAGACTCAGCCTGTAGTTAGTCCTTAGTCAATACAGGGACAACTTTACTTCTTCCTTTCCAATTTGGATGCCCTTTATTTCTTTCTCTTGCCTACTTGCTCTGGCTAGGACTTCCAGTACTATGTTGAATAGAAGTGGAGAGATGACAGTCTCTTCAATAAATGGTGATCCACACACAGAAGAATTAAATTTGACCCCTACCTCTCATGATTTATACAAATCAACTCAATGTGGATTAAGAACTTAAATGTATGAACCAAAACTATAAAACTACTAGAAGAAAATACAGGGAAACCTTTTTATGACATTGGTCATGGCAAATTTTTTTGGACAAGACCTCAAAAGTATAGTCAACAAAAGCAAAACCAGACAAATGGGACTACTTCAAATGAAAAAGCTTCTTTGCAGCAAAGGAAACAATGAACAGAGTGAAAAGACAACCTACAGAATCGGAGAAAATATTCGCAAATTCCACATCTGACCAGGGAATAATATCAAGGACATATTAAGAAATTAGAACAACTCAACAGCACGCAAACAAATAATCCAATTTAAAAATGGGCAAAAGATCTGAATGGACATTTCACAAAAGAAGATATATAAATTTCCCACAGATATATGAAAAAATGTTCAACATTACTAATTAGAAGAAAAATGCAAATCAAAGCCACAATGAGATATCACCTCACCCTATTTAGAATGCCTATTATCAAAAAGACAAAAAATAAAAAATGCTGGTGAGGATATGGAGAAAGGTAAACTCTTAATCTTACTTGGTGGAAATATAATGTAGTACAGCCATTATGGACAACAGTGTGGCGGTTCCTCAAAAAATTAAAATTTGAACTACCATATGATCCAACAATCCCACTACTGGGTGTATATACAAAGGAAATTAAATAAGTATGTAGAAAGATATCTGCACTCCCATGTCTATTGTGGCAGTATTCATAATAGCCAAGATACAGAATCAACCTAAGTGCCCATCAGTGGATGAATGGATCAAAAAAATTGTGGTATATGTACATATTAGAATACTATTCATTCATAAAAAAGAATGAAATGCTGTCATTTGTGATAATATGGATTAATCTAGAGGACATCATGTTAGGTGAAATAAGTCAATCACAGAAGGACAAATGTTGCATAATCTCACTCATAGGTAGAGCCTAAAAATGTTGATCTCATAGAGGTAAAGAGTAGAATAGCAGTTATCAGAGGCTAGGGAGAGGAGGAGGTGGGGGAAGGGCTTGTTAGTGGGTACAGTGTTACAGTTATATAGGAGGAATGAGTTCTGGTGTTCTATTGCACAGTAGGGTGAGTATAGTTAGCAATAGTGTATTGCATATTGTACTGTAAAATAGCGAACAGAGAGGATTTTGAATGTTCTCACCACAAAGAAATGACAAGTGTTTGAGGTGATGAATATGCTAATTACCCTGATTTGATGAATTGAAAATGACACTCTACTCCATAAATGCATACCATTAATATGTGTCAATTAAAAACGAAATAAAACTACAAAAACACATTCTTGTATTCTTAGTATGGATGAACAATAATTGATCTTGATATGTTATTTTTCAATCTACTGTTGGATTTGATTAGTTAATAGCCATATTGAGGTATAACTGACATACAATAAAATTCACATATTTAAAGAATACAATTATATATATTTTGGTATATAAATAAATCCATCATCACAATCAAAATAGCAAACATATGTATCATCCCCAAAAGATTCTCATAGCACTTGTAATCTCTGCCCCCATGTTTTCCTACTCTGCTCCGCCATTCCCAGGCAGCCACTCTTATAATTACTGTATTATAGATTAAGTTTGTGTTTTCTAAATTTTTATATAAACACACTGTATGTACACTCTTTTATCTGATTTTTCACAAAACATTATTATTTTGAAACTCACCAAGGCTGTTGCATGTTTTAATAGTTCATTATATTGATGAGCAGTAATCCATTATATGATATATCACAATTTAATTATACATTGAGCTATTGATGAACCTTTAGATTATTTGTAGATTTTGGCTATTAAAACTGAAGTTGCTATGAACATCTAGGTACAAGCCTTTGTATAGTCATATTTTTTCATTTCTCATAAGTTAATACCTAGGCAAGGAATGACTGGATCACATAACTGTTATACAGCTAACATTTGAGGAAATGCCAGACTCTTTACCAGTGGTTGTGCTATTATACATTCTCACCAAGAGTGTATGAGAATTTCAGTTTTTACATATTCTAGACAATACTTGATATAGTCATTCTTTTATATTTGACAATTCTAATGGGCATATAAGGGTATCTCATTGTCATTTTAATTAGTGTTTCCCTAATATTATAATTAATAATATTAATATTCCTTTCTTCTGAATATCTGACACTTATTAACATATGTCTTCTTTGTTCAAATCTTGCCTATTTTTACAAACTTAAGTTATTATTTTCTTATGAGTTTTGAGAATTTTTAAAATATATACCCTGGATATAATTTTTTTTAGCTTCTTTGTGTTGGCTTTCAACTTTCTCTTCAATCCCACTCATCTTACTTGCCATCCATATTTGAATTCCATCTGACATTTTGACAATTTCCTTTCAGTTGGGATCCACTGCTATAGGTATATTGTGATCCTTGAATCTTTCTAATGTTTGAGACTTTTTAAAAATTCATTATGTTTTCTCAATTATCTATTTCTTTTGAGTTTAATTAATATGGACTTTGAAAAATCTTTTAATGCGTCATTGCTATTTATTTTCTTCATATTTCTGCTAAGATGTTGGTTGTTCATTATATTTAGGAATGTAGGGCATTGTTGATTTTTTTTTTTTTATTTCAGCATAATATGAGGGTACAGATGTTTAGGTTACGTGTGTTGCCCTTGCCCCCCCTCCCCCCCTCAGTCCAGGTTTCAAATATGTCCATCCCATTGCGTGGTGCACATTGCACTCTTTGTG
>CAUYSK010080345.1:0-34020 GCA_963575035.1 Avahi laniger | reverse complement strand
TTTGGAAGTATTAGTTTGAAAACTGGTAGTGAGGAAAGAATTCAGGATTTGGTGCAAATTGTAGGCAAATAATAAAAGCTCAGAAATAATCATCAGGACTGGAATCTAACGACAGGCACTATAGCATTTTTTTTGAAACACCATTTTTTTCTTGTCAAATGTGGTGAGGGAAAGTTGTCCTGGTTCTTCGGCTCCTTGCTTGAAAGAATTCCAAGCAGGGCTGGTGCACCAGAGTGATGACAGACACACAGCACTTCCACGTAAGTAGCTTTTATTGCAAAGTGAAAGTCAGTTCCAGAGAGAGGAACAGGTCTGTTCCCATGAGTGGAGACAACCCTGAGTTTAATGACACAGTATAGAAAGTATAGCACACTCTCAAGGTCAGTGGAGAATGAACAGTTCCAATCAGGAACAGCGTCATCCCAAGGTTAGGGTCTGTTCTTTATGCTAATCCCCAATGATATGTTAAGCTGGGGGTGGGGTATTCATGTCTTTTAGGAGAAGCAGGTGGAGATTCCCAGAATCATGTACCCTCCCATATTCTGTGCTTGTGTGACTGGCTCCAGAACTGTCCTGGTGCTAGGGGGTGAGTTTTGCTATGTTAATCAGGGAAAGGTTTGGTCCCTAAGCTCCTAACTTCTGTGCGTGCTCCTGGTCGGGGAAAGTCCCTAACCTCAAGTTCTTGCTGTTGTGGTTTCTTTTCTCTGTTTTTATTGGTCCCGACCCTCAGCTCTTGACCACATCCCTCTATTGCTTACGCGGCCACCTGCAGGTCTAACCACCTGCCCTGCAACCTGAACACCCTCATCCCTATCTAATAATCTCCCCAGTCCAGTCCCCAATTCCACCAAAGTTAAATCATGGTAGAACCACTTTATTTCCAAAATAAATTTTAGTCTTATTATATTTGGCCTGATTATTTGCATAAAGTGTGGCAAGAATAGCGATTGGCTATATAGGCTCTTTGTAAATTGGCTTTGCTGAAACTTTTGCATATGTAATCTCAGATTAAGGTTGAAAAACCTCTTAAATCTAGGAAGCCAAACCAAGGATTTGTGATCAGAATGTGCCTGTATTTTCTGTGCCAATTAAGCGAATTTCTCTCTTCTTGAGGTCCCTCAAATATCTTGAGGTTTCTGGGCCCTGTCAGAAAGTAATGTGCTTCACTTTCCACAAGGTCAGGAATTTTGCAAGGGAAATATGTAGACAAGGTATTAGAGAAGTCTTATTCCAAGTCTATTGGCTTTATAAACTCAACCTCAATCTCTCAAAGCAGTCTTGTCACATTTGAAAACGTATCATCACAGTCAAATCTTTGGTAAAATAATCAGTGTTTCCAATGTGACCCTTTGTAACAACAACCAAAAAAAATCTACATTTATATTGAACTTATTCAAATCAAATAAGTATATTGCCATAAAATAAGGATACTTATGAATAGTTTCAAAATTCTGGAAAAGTGAGGTAGCTTGAAAGGTAAATATTTTAATTTTCTTCATAAAAGTATAATTTACTTAATTGCTACAAGTTATAAATCCCGAAAAAGAAAAAAAAGTTGGTTTTTTTTTGGATTCTGGAAAACAAAACATAAAAATCAAATAAAAAGTTACAAAAATCATTTCAGTCCTCTATCATTTCAGTCCCATGTAATTAATTCTTGTTTTGTTTGATATTGAGTTAGCAATCTTCATTAGCTCATCAGCCTTTTTAATTAGAGTTCTGGAAATCTTTACCTAGTCCAAAGATATGATCTCCAATGTTATCAGAAACTTGTATTCAAGAGTACTCGTCATGGACCTTTACATAAATTTCTTTGAAGAAGAAGCCAATTTTAGACTGTAGCTGATTATAAAATGCTTTTCTGGAAGAATCAAAGTAAAACAATAATTGTGGATGACAAAGGCTTAGAATAGCCATGATTAAAGACACAATTGACAAGGAAATTTGAATACAACAATTTAATATAATCATAGTTAAGACTAAAAATATACACTAATATATATTAGGTTTCTTTTTAGAAATCTCATAAAATTTTGGAACACATATTAAAAATACATTTATATAAATATAACTCAAAGAATGTTAAACATCATTTTTTATCTGACAGTGCTTCCCATATGGCTTTAACTTATCGAATGAGCCTGATATATCTCTCTTGAACTTCCAGGGGTCCTTTTCAGAATTTCCAAAAGTTTAAGGTCAAAAAGACTTAATTTTAGAATTTGGTATTTGATTTTATGAACTATTTCAAATATTAAAGTCTATAAACAGTAGATCAAATTAGTGTTGATCACAGGTCACTGTTAAGTAATAGTCATATTTTTAGCCAGAGGGATAATTAAAAGATTTCAAAAATCAGAAACCTTTACTTTTTCATAGAGAGGAGACTCAGATTTTCAAATAGTCAAAAGACTTAATAAAGACAGCATGAGGCAAATTCGCCCCTCTTTGGTTTGGTAATTTACTCAAAGTTAACCAAACTCTTTTATTATCTCCTATTAATATTACATGAAAATCTCATTTAAAAGAGAAAACAAAATTTAACCCTGTGTCAGTGTATTATTAATGTTGAATATAATTTTAATAAAGCCTTATAAACAAATCCATCCAATCTTAATCGACTTTGACCACAGGCTAAGATTTCCATTAACCTTTTATAAAATTTTTTTTTAATTTTTCTCCAACTTTCTATATCTGTTCAGTTTATCTATCTCATTTGTTTCTTCATTTATTCTGAAATAAAATAATGTATAAACTGGACAAAATCACTGTTTTCCACAAAAGCATATTTTCATACTTAATAATCTCCTTGATAAAACATGTCTTGCTTTCCTTGTAAGTTCTGTATGTAGAATTGTTTTCCTTCTTATATGTAGTTTTAGTTACCGTATGTTAGCAGAATTTTAAATCTTAGTAAAATTAATTCATAGTAAAGACCTAAGAAGTAAGCGATTTTTAACTGTCGGTCACATACTAATTTTGAATATAAAATTCATAATTTTTAGAAACAGACTTTCTTATAAAACAATTTGTCAGTGTGGAACAGGGCACATAACCGATTTAAACAAAGTTTATTTTTCTGAAATAAGAAGCCAAAAGTATATGAGCTTAAACTCATATTTAGTAATTAATTACCTTAGCATTGTATCTTATTTGGAAATGTTTATTCAATGAATAATCATCTTTTAATATAGCTTAGCAAAATCCAAAGGGTATAGTTACCAATAAGATTGGAGAAACCTGTTTAAATAAACATATTATAAAACATAATTATTATTAAAAGTTCATTCATAAACTTTTATCCCATTTATATCTATTTAATTTATTTATTCTTACCAATTATGTTTTGAAAATTTCATGAGACATTAGACAAATATGGCTTTCATCTCAGGTTAAATTTTCTGTTAACTATTTTTGTATTACTGTATGCTAGTCAAGTATCATAAAAGCAAGAACCCTAAAGTTAAAATACATGCCATATTTTGTTGATAACTCAGAATAATTATCTTTTATTATATGGACAACATTAAATTAGTCTTATTTACTAAAAGCTTACTAAAGTCAAGAGACTTTGAAAAATATTTGGGCTTATTTGCTTAATTTATGAGTGCTCATTTATAAGTCAGTTAGGTATCATGTAGAAAATATAAAAATACAGATAGGTACACACTTACACTAAATGTACATACAGACACAAAGATCCTGACTCTTGAGATGCACAAGGAAGACAGAAGACCCCCAAAAGGGAGTGTATGGTGCCATTTTTTCTGTTCCTCAAGGGATTTCAGGGCTGTTAGAGGTCTCCTCTAAATTTCTTTATGTGGTATCAAAGACAGTAAAGAGAAAGGAGGAATAGAAGTAAATTAGATAACAATTGTCTAAACAAGCCAATCTGAGAAGACTTTAAGCTTTTCTAAAGGGCCATTAAAATCTTACATTTTTTTTTTTCTTCAGCAAAAGTCATACCAACTGGGGTGGAAGTGTGCAGAGGGACCAAATACATAATTAAGAAGGTTTTCAATTGACTAAAAAAATTACCAAAAACAGGACTCAAAAGAAAAAAATTGGCTTTTTTTTTCAAAATAAATTATAGCCTAAATATTAGCTTTTAATTAAGGTGACTTCTGAGCATAAAACTCTTTAAAAATTTTTTTTCTAATTTTTTATGAAATTTAAGCCAGGACAAACAGCCAATATTCCTGGTTTTTGAATGTATTTTCTTTCTTTTAAGACAAAGATACCTTTCCAAGTGACTGACCAAAACCAATACATTATGACTGAACCAAAGAAGCACACTGTATTTCCAAGGAGGTGCAAAGCAGTCCTCGCAAGATCTAGAACCACCCCAAAGACAGTTCAAAGAAAGGAAAATTGTGCCAGCTGCAAATGGTGTACAAACCACATTTCCATCCTGCTGGGTTCTCTAGGGTGTCAGTTTCTCGGCCAACGGCCCACACGCAAAGTCCCCAAAACCCACAGGTGAATGAACACAAGAAATCAACACTTGGCCACGGGAGGGTGAAGGATCAATACGAGTACCTCCAAAAGTCAAAAGTCATACATGTAGTTTCCAATGGTGTACTTATTCCAAGAGCAGCGCAATCCAATAAGCCTCTTCATGGTCAGACCAGGAGGCAATTTTCTGGGTTTTGTGTTTCCTGGAGGGGCAAAGAAGGGGCAGTCCCAATGATCTTCCCTCCAAAACATTTACTCCGAGAAACAGACTAAGATAGCAAAAGACTTGTTGCCCAGATGGTTGTGGATGGCGTTTACGCATATGGTGCCTCCAGTATCCCACAACTTTGTCACAGACGCATTAATCTGTGACACTGGGTAGGCCCTCCTGGGATTGGGCTTTCCCAGGACTAACTGGGCAACAAGGGTTGAGACAATGAAAGTCTCTTATTGATAGAACTTTTTATTAGACAGACTGAGAGCCTGACATATTTGGAACAAAAAGTGTGCTTCTTAAAATCTTACATTTTTCAGGTTCCCAGCCATTTTCAGACTGACCGCCAGACATGACCTGAAAATCTTGCCCCCAGCGCGCTTTCCCCTGGTCACTAGTCAGACTTTCAAAGACATAAAACAAGATGAGAGGAAACCCCATCTGGTTTTTATTTTGGAGCCCCACAGCGAAGTTTGTTTATACAGACACATGTCTAATCAGAATTGCAAAACTGACAGTCTATAGGGCCTGGGGGGACAAAGGGTTTATAGGGGTTTTAGGCCCACATTCTACCCTAGGGCACCCTCTTTACGACAGAACAGCACAGAAAGACAAAGACTATTACTGGGAGGAAAAACATCAGGCAATCTGAATATTCACACCAAAAAGTACACCAGGGTCAGGACACCAAAGGCTAGTGACAAAAATCCTCTCCTCCCATTAATCAAGATTTTGGAGAGGAAAAAAATACAGACAATGATTTTTTACTGTTTGCCTAACTGGATTCCACAGAGAGAGAGGCCGGGAGCCTGGCTGGTAAGAATTTCTGACCCTTCTGCCAGCTTGTCGGGTCCTGGGTTCTCTTGACTGGCTTTCAGAAGAGCAGGACTTTCCTACCCTGCTGAAAGTGCCAAAACTATAGGGGCCAAGGGAAAATTTCCCCTTTGCTTTCTGAAGTTTTGCTGAAAATCATCTGACAAAAGGCGGGTTAATAGGAGAAAAGGCGTGCACGTGTCCTACCGTGCACAGGGGAGAAGTGCAGAGGGATCACCCTCCCACGCCGTGCGGCACAGGTGGTTCTCTACCCCTCCTCTTAGGGGAAAGGGAGATGGAGAAGTGCGGATAACTGTAGGGAGACAGCGAATGATTTTTAGGGGAATTCAATGGGCTTGAAGAATATACAGCGGCCTGGGACAAAGCCTGTTGGGCCCACAGAGTTGACGATGGTTTGTGACAAAAGTCTGTCCAGTTGTGCTGACAGACTTCAGTCTTTCTTCCCGTGCTATGAGTTCCTTTATGAAAACCCGGGAGAGGACCAGAAGTCATTGTTGTCTTCTTTGGTGGGTTGGGACTTGACGAAGGTAAGGACACTTCAGCAAACAACTGCATCCTGTGCTTGGAGCGAGAAAGGGGACTGAGAGATGGAAGGGGCAGAGAGAGCTGAGGATTCTTCAGCTCAGCATGTTAAAGTGCCGTGGTTTGCAGTATCAATTTCTAACAATTGTTTATTAAAATTTACTATGTCTTACGAAGTTTAGTAACTGTTTTAAAAAATATCTTATTATTTAAACCTTACAATAGCATCGTGATTTTGATAACCAAAGCCAGGTCTCCAATTACTGCCAAATGTTCCTGTTCCTCTCTGCCAGTTTTATTTGCCGCAGTGTTGTGGGGTCCATGCATGCGTGTGTGTGTGTGTGTGTGTGTGTGTGTGTGTGTGTGTGTGTTTAAGGGGGTTTTGTGATAAGGGTTGGAAGAACATGTCTCTTTCTCCCAGACATAAGATTTGGAACTGCTCTGCAGAGCACATTCCACCCCAGCTCAGATCTTGAAAGGAGCCTTCTCAAATAAAACACCAGTACAGCCCTTCATTTTATTAAAATCTATGCCCTTTTGTTCTTTTTCCATAAAGGAAGTGCTGATTTTGAAACTATTTCCACATCACCAAATCTCATTTAAAATAATTTTAGTTTTGAAACAAATCAAATCAAGTTTTATTTTTTTAATTCTAGAAAATCTTCTAGTAAAATAGTGGTAAACTATGCATTGAAGTGAATAAACTAATGATCCATGTGACTACCAAGGAAGCTGAGAATGAATTGGATTTTATAATCACTCATGATAAATCCCTTGAGATCTGCAGGCAATGACCAAAGATACATTCGCTTTTATCGTGCAAGATAATGGGATTACCAACTAGTCTAAGTCTTTAATCTTTGTTGATAAAGTGAGATGAATACTCAGAAAATACACTAAGGTGGGCTTAAATTGCCAAAAGTGAAAAAAATAAGACAGAGGAAAAGCCTGAAGTGTTAGATTGCCTATCAGGGAAATAGAATTAACTGTGAGCACATTTGCATACTTGAAAAGAATTTCTAGCCATGGTTGCAAAGTGTAATTTTAGACTTAGTTATCTAATGCACATAATTGACATGTGTAATGAGCTACTTAATTTGTTTTCTTTCATTTCTGCCATTTTATATTGCTGTTTTTGTTCCACACATATAAATTTTGTTATAGAAAATGAAGTTACTAATTTCTTTGATTTTTAATGAGAGATATGAATGTACTCCTGTTTTGATTTACATTATTTTTCCTTAGTATTATTTTTTATTTCCCACTTCAATCTGTCTATATTTAACTAGCAGATTTGTTAAAGGACAGTTTCCAACAACTGACTTCTGTTTATTGAGTTGGCTGAAATATTGTGTGTTGTTAATAAACACATTTTATAAAAAATTATATTTTTTCATATAATTAATAGTTGGCATAAAACTTATTATCCTATATCAAAATAAATTAACTCTTTAAGAAGTTAACTTGAAAAAAACATCCAAAATTTTCTATTTGGAAAACTAAAATAGGCCCACCTAAACTAGAAAGACTGAGCTTGGAAGTCCTGACTAAATCTAATAACAAAAAAAATCTGCAATGGCCAGGAATAAAGGCAGGTAACTCTTGTGATTAATGATTCTAAACATTCCCCCAAAGTATTGCCTCTGATGCCTTCTTCAGATCAAGCAGCTTTGAATCTCACATACTATCTTGTTTCTGTGGTCCATTTTCTACATGTCGTAGACAACAAATTTTGTTTGATAATAAACCTGGGTGTCACCAAGATACTGGGTCTTATACACACACAGGGTTACCCAAGTAGATATCTTATATCGATAGATATTTCTGAGTCAGACATCACCAGATTCCCGAAGAGTGAGACAGCATTCCAATGGAGCAACATCTCAAAAATTTTAAGAAAAAAAAAATTATTTTGAGTGTAGGATTCTGCACCTTGCCAAACAATTAATCTCAAAGATAGAATAAATATATTTTTAAACCCACAAGACTTATAAAATTATGTGTACAAATGGGGTTCAGGACATGCTACCTCAAAATACGGGATGTTGGCATTTGAGAAAACTGCAGAAGCAAGGAGGTCTCCCTGAACTTCCCCTGGTCTCTGCACCCTGAAGCAGGGCACAGGACCCTCCCTAGAGAGGTGCCCTCTGTACCTGGAAGCAAGAACCAAAGACACAGAGAGGCTGAGAAGAATCTCAACAAACCTTGCTGTGTCCCCCAGTGTATTGTCATCAGATCACACCCTTTTGTCCTCCAATCATATTTCCCTTGACTGTCTGCTCCTCATCAAACTTCAGCATAAAAACACGCAGATCTACCCATTTCTTTGAGTCTTCATGTGTCATATAAAACTTCTATTAAATAAAATAGTTTGGCTTTCTCTTGTTAATCTTTTGTTATAAGGCTTAAGCCACGAACTTAAAATGAGAAAGACTTTTCTTTTCCTCTGCAATACCAATTTCTGCTTAAAAATTATCAGAAACTGTGCTTTAGTACAATAAAGTAAATTTTTTAAAAATAGTAGATATGGGATTAGAAAGAAAGGGTCTAGTACAGTGGGGTGGCAGAGGGAAGTCTGAGGATGAGCACTATGTGGGGAGTCTAGATATGCATTTGCCCAATGAGGACAGGGGGTAGTGATTCTGTATCCCAGAGATGAGTTAATGAAACTAATAGATTATTTTGGTGTTTGAGAATCTGGAAAACATGTATAAGATTTGCAAGTTCTAGTGTAGCTTGGAGAAAAAAAAATGACAGATAATGATAAAACTAATCAAATAAAATTTTACATATGTGTTTATAATGTCAAGAAAACCATTTAGACATATCTATGAGAAAAAATGTTTATTAACAGAATTCTTGATTAAACCATGCATTATATAAAATTATATGTCATATACTATAAATTGTGATGATTTAATAACATATTGGCATGTAACAATGTTGAGAGAGTGGAATGTAGAGATGGTCCTATATGAGAGATTAACCCACAGCTACCGTATTAAGTGATGGTTAATATTGTTAAAGCAACAAACATCTTTCTTTGTTAAGCATATTATTTAGCTACACAAGGGTATTTGCCTGAAAACAGCACTTTATTTTGAATATGGTTACCTTTGGTGGGACTAAGGAATTGGAAGGGGTTGGGCAGAGATTGATTTTTTCATTATGAAACTTCAGTTTTATTTGATTTTTAAATATATACATATTATTCTTCATGAAATACATTCAAATAAATTTAGTAAAAAAACTGTGGTTAGTACATTACCCACACTAGTGGCTTCTCCTTTCACAAAAAATGCTCTCCAGAGACATCTTTCATTGTCCCAGGTAGAGACTGACCTAAGTGCCTGAGAACAAATGGACTCACTTCACTCGCCTGAGAAGGTTGCATCAGGTAGAAACAGGGCTGGAATTTTGCAGACTTCACATATGAGCCAAGGCCACTCATAGATTTAGTTTTCCACCCAGTAAATTTCCGGTTGACAAAATTTATCTCTGTGTTTCAAACAAAATCAGAGCAAAACAAGATTTACATTTTTTATTTATTATTCTCTCAAAATCAGATTGATACTCTGCCAAAGTTGAATAAACCAACCTTGAAGAAATGGAAAAGCAAAAAAACTAAGATATATAGAGCACCTGCTGTGTGCTGGGCCTTGCACAAATCCTTCGTATATATTTGGTTGGCAATTTGATCGAATTCTGCTGGCATATTTAAATACTGGACATGGTGTGTGTGTGTGTGTGTGTGTGTGTGTGTGTGTGTGCGTGTGCGCGCGCGCATTAGTCTGACCTAGTGACTTTCCTAATTGGAAGACATCATCAGTGTTCTATACTCACCCATGATGTGTTCTAGAGAGTCTTCACTTCAAAAATTTCGTTTGACCCATTTTGCCTTTGACTTTGAAAACTGCATCCTCTTCTCTTTATCTGTCCTTTGTTAAAGAGGAGAAGCTTCAAAGCATCTCATTTTGCACATCATTTAAAAATATATCCAAAATAGGCACTCATTAGGATTTAGTATCCTGGTATTCACTTAATTAGTTATAATTAGTCCCTCCACATAGACAAATATAAAAGAAAGAAAAATGGATATTTTAATCGAAGGGAAGCTGCTTTGTAAAGACTCAGCAGTCTCTATCTTTCCTTGGAAGAGTTTTTTAATCATAAACATTCAGAGTGTTTATTTAAAGTAGACTGTGGAATTTAAAGCAAGTGTTCACAGAAAAGCTTCATTAATTGTAAAATTTTTTGTGGTTGATTTTTTTTCTCTAAAACACATGCACACACATGCACACACACGCACACTCTTACACAGTCGCACACGCTAGTTTGCCAGAAAGGAACTGTTTAAAATTTCCTATTGTCAGTGGGCTCTTCTAAATCCAACAGTCAGCAAATCAGTTCAGATTTTTCTACCGAAGAGAATGGGGAAATGTCAGCATCTGGCAGAACACCTGTGTGAATAGATAGTACCCACACATTGTCACAAATTTGTAAGGATTTTGTATCACTGGGATGAGCCAAATGTGGGCCTTTCCTCAAAAGCCTTTATTCTGACTCAGAACGAACCTTATCCTGTGGTTAGCAGTTGAAATAGCAAAAATTTTGTTAAACAAATGGAAAAATCACACAGTAAGAGAGAATAACAAAAATATTCCTTATTTTAACATATTTCTCAAATGTGGAAGAGATGCAAGTTCTTTCAACAGTTCAACAGGAAAGAACACAGATGTTTTTGAAAGACATCAGGTCTGAAACCATGCTGGGGAACTTTTGTAGCTCAGTTCTAAAATGTGTTTTCTGCTAACATGGAGGAAAAATCCAGCACATGCATTTATTTCTCTAGAAATGCTCAGCATCTAAGACGGTGGGCTCAGACCAGCCTACAAAATTTGAATGGCAAGACATTTATACTTCATTTTGTACTTTTAATTATTTCCAATGTGGCCATTATTATATGCTCTGATAGATTTCCTAATACTGCCTAATACTCCTAGACCCCTTTCTACCTGTCACCCTTCATCCCCCAACCATGCCTACATTCTAGTTATATTCTCACCACTTCCGTTTGTTGATGTTTTATGCTTTACATATGATATAGAAGGGCAAAGAATCTTCCAATGCTATAAATCATCACCCCTTTTTGTCAAGGCACCTTGAATATGTGTATGCTGTGAAAATGTAGTTTGCTTTAGGAAACAAGGACGGGAGAGAATCAAGAAGATCGCAGTGAAAGTGAGTGTCACACTTGTTGTTTGTAGCGACTTCCACCCAAGTGTGCGTGTGAATGGGAGCAGCACTCACCAGAAGGTGCCCTGGTGTAACAGAATAGGTAATGTGAGATCAAGTACATGTAGGAGAGGCTTTCAAAGGTATCATCTTGTGTTTAACATGCTTAGCAATATCTTACATGTTAGCGGAAATCTAATGAAGTCAATTAGTGGTAGAACACATGCTCTGTGAGGTCATGTGGCTATAAATGGGGAGGATGGGAAGATTCCAACTCCTTCCAGCCACAGCTGGAAGTGGTCCTGGAGTGCGGTGACGGTCTGCACATGGCAGATGCTGTTGGTGCTCCACCGCATATTGCATTTGGCTCCCTCGCTGAGTCCACGTGTGCCGGCCTGACTGTCGGTGGTCAGCATCCGTGTCCTGGTGGGAAGGTTCCCCCAAGGCTGCTAAAACCTGTTGTGCCTGAGTAAATGTCTTTCTGACAGAAGCTCTAAAGCAATGAATGACAGATATAGATACATAAATACCCCAGTGACTTTGCCCTTTAGCAAGGCCTGTATTCACATGACCTCCTAGAGTTTTCCTGTGGGATTAAGCATCAGTCACTCCCTGGCATCATCCATTATTGCCTTTCTCCTCTTCCCAGTATCTCCCAGTATCACCTTATTCTCTCTGCTGGTGTCTTTGTACCTTTTAAATCAACTATTAAAATATACACTCAGTTTTCATGTCTGAGTGGAATGGGGGCCTCCCTGAGACAATGCAGGGAGAGGGAATCCAGCCAGACATGAATTCCTGTCTGAGAACAGACATAGAAGATATCTTCCCTATTAGCCTGGAATATGGGAAGCAAATACTCTTCATGCTAAAATGAAGAAGACTACAGAAAAAAAGTGGGAATGGGAATCATGATGTTTGCCAACTCGAGAGGTGAGGACCTGAGTTTGTGTTTGGAAGGGTTTAAGGAGAGGACAAGGAGTGGAGGGGCCTGGGGTGACCTAGAGAGAGAACAGACAGTCCTGCCAGAAGGAGCTGGCCTCGGGCCTTTGGGGGACTGAGAAAAATGCATCCCCATTGTCCCAACTAGAGGACATATGAGGATGGGTGAGAACATTGAATGGTGGCCACTAGATCACAGAGGGAGGACGTGCGACCAAGCCCGGGAGAGCAGAGATTTTCTCAGGATGACGAGGTCCCAGATAAGCAAGTAAAGTTCAACAGGAATATTCATTTGGAGAAGAACTGGGAGACAGCAAAGGAGTAGGGAGTTGGGGTTTGTTTCCTAAAATAAGATTGAGAATTTCAAAGACTATTTAGGCAGCTGCAAGGAATTTAATATGACTTGAGGGCAGGTGTCAGTGAAGGAGTCACCAAAAAGTGACAGTGAAAAGTGGAAATGCCTGAGTCATGAGGACCCTGTGGGGGCTCCAGTGGGCGAGAGGGAGGAGAAGCAAACTGGGAGGAAGAAGAAAAAGGAGGGAGAACAGAGTCTCTGAAGAAAGCCTTGGGAAGGGAAGGAGGGGACCGAGGCGGAAGGGACAGTATGGGACCAAAATACATGTGCGTTCATTTTCCATTATATCCTAGCACTGGTGCTGTGTTGGTGATTTTTTAAATGTATATTTCTGTTTTTACCTTTAACAGTTTGAATTTTGGCTTGCATGGCTTCTCTGTGTCCCTTGCCCTAAATGACAGTGGAATGGTTGAATAAATCTATGTCTTGGCAGCCTCCAAACTTCAGAACTATCTGTTTTCCCTCTTTCATCCTAATCTCTAAAGGCAGTATTATTCTCATTTTTTAAGCACCTACAGTCCTTTCCTAGTTTAGTCTTTAAATTGTAAGTTCTTTCGTTCTGATTTTTTTTGTATACATTTATTTGATAGCATGTATTTTATTTGCTGAAAAGCACCACAGGCATTCATGTAGCTATAAAAGTAATAACACTTAAAATAATAATAATTTTATACTGAGTCTCCTGAGTTATATTGTTTTTCTGGCATGCAAGTGTTTCCGTAATGCTCGGTGACTGCTGTACCCATGAGATCTTCATGAAAATGGGATGCGAAGATGTGTATTTATGGAGCCATACTGTTGAACATATTTTCAAGTAAAATATTAATAAATAGTGTACTGCTCTTTCTTTTAAAGAAAGCTTGAGTTTTCAAAAATTACTAAAGACTGTGTGACATTCCTCAATCTATGAAATACTACACTGTGCATTGAAGGCTTCTTTGCAATAATGAGAATATATATTCTATATATCTACATAGAAAAAAAAGTGCAATAGAGGATTGGATTCTGCTATGCGATTTCAGTGCTTTGGCTATACTATTCTCAAAATATGAACAAACCCATATGCCACTGTGATTTCCAGAGATATTGGCATGTAGTGGAAATAGCCCATATAAATATATGTGTGTACATGTGTCTTCAGCATTTAAATTAATTTAATACTTAAAAAACTCAGTAAAATGTAAATTGAATTGTCAAGTCTGGCATCATTTATCTATGTGATATTAAACAATTTTTAAAATTTTTCTTACCTTTAAAACAGAAATCGTCTTACCTATTTTGCTGGGCTTTGTAAAGAGTAAATAAAATCTTATAAAGTGTTTAGTATAATTCCCAATGCAGTAAGAATTTAACATATAGCAACTATTATTACTAATATTAATGTTACTCAAGAAAGTAGAGATGACATAATAAAAGAAGAAAGATTAAAGACATTATCTACCTATGCTCTACTTTTTCTGGAGTCTCATGAGCTTGAAAAACTAAAATCCAGGGAATGAGCCAACAATACTCATGGCCACTAGACTTGATGAAATTAAAAAGCTTCTTCACAGCTAAGGAAATGATCAACAGAGCAAATAAACACCTACAGAATGGGAAAAAATATTCACAAATTGTACATCCAATGACGGGATAATATCCAGAATCTACAAAGAACTCAGACAAACCAGCAAGGAAAAAAAAAACAACAAAAAAACAAAAACAATCTCATTATAAAGTAGACAAAAGACAAGGACAGAAGGTTTTCAAAAGAAAATAGACAAATTACCAAGAAATACATGAAAAAATTCTCAATGTCACTAATCATCAGGGAAATGCAAATTAAAAAAACAATGAGATAGCATTTTATCTCAGTTAGAATGACTTTTATTAAAAAGTCCAAAAACAATAGATGTGGATGCAGATGCAGAAAGGAATGCTCATATACTGTTGGTGGAAATGCAAATTAGTTCAACCTCTATAGAAAAAAGTATAGAGATTCCTCAAAGAACTAAAAGTAGACCTACTATTTGAGTCAACAATCCCACCACTGGGTATTTACTCAAAGGGAAAAAAGTCATTTTATAAAAAAGACACTTGCACTCGAATGTTTATTGCATCACAATTCACAATTACAAAGATGTGGAATCAACCTAAGTGCCCCTCAGTTCATGACTGCCTTAACAAAATATGGTATGTGTATCCCGTGAAGTACTACTCAGTCATAAGAAAGGATGAACTAATGCCTTTTGTAGCAATTTGGATGGAACTGGGGACCATTATTCTAAGTGAAGTATCTCAAGAATGGAAAAACAAGCACTGCATATACTCTCTGATAAATTGTAACTAACTGACGGGCACATATGTGTGCAAAGGGAAGTAAATTCATTGGAAATCAAGCATGGGGGAGGAGGGAGGAGAAAAGGGGGGAAGAGGAGTGGGGCAGAAATCTACCTAACAGGTACAAGGAACACTATTCAGGTGATGAGCACACTTATAGCCCTGACTCAAGTGTTACAAAAGCTACCCATATAAAAAAATTAATACCCCCTTAATATTTTGGAAAAAAAAAGCCATCAATGGTTTTTCTAGGGCTTTTGTGTTAATAATTTGTGCATAGTTCTAAAAGGATTAGTTACTGATTTCTGAAGCCTTTATAGATCACTACAGATATATAACTGTATGAGGGGCTGGGCTAGAAAAGATTTGCTCAGCAGTGACCTTGACAATGGGCACCCTGATGGCAGGGTCAGAGCTACAAAAGGTAGCAAGGATTTTAAATGAAAGTCTGAGGTCTACCAAGTCTAGACACATCTTACCTCACCAGATCTTACAGTTATCTCTTTAATAGTATTGCTCATATTGATGACCATTACACAGCAGGTAATGTATAAATTCCATTTAGAAAGCTTTTTTCCCCAGATAATAAAGTATTAAATATTGCATATGAGAATCGTGTCCATCAGATGTTTTATTTATTAAAAAAATCTAGCCATACAAAATGATGCATTTGAATTCTACACAGCTAATCTTATAAAACAATTTATACATTACAGGGGAAACAAAAGAACAATATTAAATAGTTTTATATTGTTCTTTTTCATCCTTCAACTTTTTACTTTTTTTTGTTTGTTTGTTTGTTTTGTTTTCTCATCTTTCATCTTTTTAAACTCTGCATCAATTAGAGGGCATTTACCTCTGTGTAGAACACCAAGAAACAATATGTCTAAAATACCATGAAAGAGAAATATCCTCAGTAATAAAAAATAGCAAGTTACGTAGTTCCAGAATCGTTTAATTTACTTACCAAATAACATAGAGTGGATTCTGGCTGGACTTTTTTTTTTTTCCCCTTTCTATTTGCTTAGATTTCCAGAAGATGACTGCCACAGCAGCAAGGTTTGTGCCTGTACAAAACAATGTCCAAGGTAGCAAAGAAAGGAGCATAAAAGGAGGAAATTTCTTGCATAGAATTCCCTTTCTCTCTTTCCCTTTCTTTCTTTCTCTCATTAGGTAGAACAATCATTCTCTGCACCTACAAATCTCATTACCCAGTGTCGTGTCAAGGGACAACGTCCAGACTGTAAAAGATGCCAAGAATGCACGTACCCTTTACTTCCCATCGCAGAAGAAATGCAGCATGCAGGTGAGGTAGGTGAAGCTGTGGTATCTCACCCAAATCCCCCTTCATGGCTGAGGTACTTGTATCTGCAGCTGCGCTGAGACGCCCTCAGCTGAAGAGCGCTGCTCACGCAAAGGTACGCCCTTGTCCTAGGCAGCACGGAACCAATGGTCCGTGCGGGGCATAAATGCCCAGCCCCATCTCACATGAGACAGCTCTAAACAGCCACTCAGCTCCAGAAGTCATCACGGGTTTGACTGGGACATCTACAGAGACTGCGGCAGCAACTCCTCCTGCCCTTGCCGCCTCCACCTCCTCCGTAGGTGACCATCCAGAAACCACTTCTCAGAGAACTTTTTCCGTAATTTCCATCCCAGTGTCTGCTTGTCAGGAAGCCCAGCCTGAAAGAGATGAAAAGAAAAGAAGTAGGAAAGAGCTCTAAGATAGGCGACTAACAGTTCTGCTAAATCTAATTTAATTCTCACAACAATCCTATGTGCTTATTGTCACTTCTTTCAGAAATAAGAACACAGAGTAGCATAAGCACAAATATTTGTCATGTTTTTTCTCAAACATCATGTCTTTTCCATTGTCATATGATCTTAGACTTTTAATTTAAAAGTAAAAATATATAAAAATTAACTTTTTATGGTACACGTATTTGAATTTTTTGAATATTTTTATGGGTTGGAATTACTAGCAAATTACTAGCAAAACTGAAGCGGAGTAAGATGATCATCATTTTAGCTGGTGCTTATATTGATCTATTATCATCGTTTTTGTGTTTAATCAAACTTAGCTCTGTGGTTATTTACATTATTGTAATTGTCTATTAAGCCAGTATAAATCTCCAAAACCCCATGATGACTGAGTGCAGTTCTTTAATTTGCTGTTAAATCTTGCCTCAGAATTTAACTGCTATTTCTTGCTATAATTTGGAAAGCATGATGTCAAATGCTGAAATTTAATCAATATCCTGACCACTCCAGGATATACATTTTTTATTTCTTCTGAGAATTCCACTGGAGAGTGTAAAAGGCTATCCTATTTATTTAAAATATTTTTGGTTTAACATTGCAAATTAATATTGGGGAAATCTGAAAGGAGAAATTTAATATATATTACTGAGATTCAAAGTCCATTTTTTTCCTATTAGTGGTATTTTTATTTTTAGATTATTTGGTTTTATTCCAGAGATAATTAATTGCTACTTTTCTGCATCATTAATTTGGTACTTCAATATTGAGCCAGGTATATTTATTGCACTGAAGGAAATTACAATAAACTTTATTAAAATAGACCTTTACACAATCTAAAAAGGTCATAAACAAGTCCATCTAGAAATTACGAGACTGGGTTTTTGCTGTGCTCTCTAGCACAAGTTAACAAAACTTCTCTGGGTTTTGAATTCTTGAACTGCATAGAAACTTGAACATGATATCTAAGTAGAAAAAAATATTATTTATTCAATAACTACTTATTAGGGACCTACTATGTCTTGAACACTGGGGATTTTAGGATGGAGAAGCTAATATCGTAAAACGGAAAATTATCTGAAGGCAAACAAAAATGTATTAGGGAAGACATGAGTTAATGGAAGAATAAGTATTTTAAAATTTGACATGAATGTTTTATCATATTAAACTAGAAAATGTAATTAACCAGGACACAAGATCCATATTATCTTCACTTCATAAAAGAAAGTCTTCCCATGTTAATTTTGTAAACATATGCTCAACTCAGATACCTCTTACTTCCCCAACCATTTAAGAAACTGTAGGTATTTCAGTCTATTTATGTTCAATTAATTTTTCAGTACGCACAGCAAGTCAATTTAATGGCAAAAGAATATTCATTTCAGCAAATGGTGCTGGGACGACTAGATATACAGTTGTTCATTATAAAATTTTGCTAAAATTTTCAAAATATGGTTCTCCTTCTTTAAATCCCTCCAACTGTCCTCTCCCTGTCATCACAATTAATTTATTTATGCTTGGAATGTAACTAATTGTAGTTTCTGAACAGACCACACCTATTACACTTCTGGTTTTTGCGTTGTGCAAATGCTATTCTTATGCTGATGTTTCTATTGCAAAAACAGACAACAAGTGTTATCAATAGTTTTAAAATGTATTCACGTCGCAGAGATCATCTTTACCAAATTAAGGGAAAATAATATGTTTGTGATTTCTGTGTCTTGTAAAAATGCATTAGAGTCAACCGTTTCTGTGTAAATGTCAGTAGTGATACGAACAACATTTTGACTCAAACACCTCTAATCAGAATCTTTTCGGAAGTACCAGGAAGCAAAGCAGGTTCCTTTTCTTTCTTTTTTTTCCCCGAGTATTTTTGAGCTACCACAGAAAAGTATTTTTTTTTTCTTCAGGATTCCTATAGTTCATGAGCCATGCATGCATGCATGTAAACACAGCAGAAACCATAATTTATTTTAAAATACACCAATTTCAACCCACTTTCAAAACTCTCAATGAAATGTGTCATTAATAGAAAAATACCAGGGGCCGGGGAATGTGTGAGCTGCATCAGCTGTAACTACACAGCCATAAACGCTCATGAGTCTGCACCCATTGAAAAAACACCCACCCCTGGGTGTGGACACCCTATCTTTATTATCTTTAATGTCTTGTGTCTCGTGCACTAAAAACCTTTTTATGAAATCACTCAGACTCACAGCACTTAATGAAAAATGAGAACTTTACAGATAATGAATCCAGCCAGTCCATTGTAATTCCATGCCTAGTTTTCCTTGGATATCAAGAGCAAACACCTCTGTTGGGGGAAATTCTGTAGTGAGTCTTCTCACTCTCCAAGCGGTCTCAGATCACACTGCCCGGGGACAAGCTGCCACTTAGCTGAGCCTGGAGAGCACAGCCTTGAACCTGGGTGGGCATAAGGTCAGATTCCTTCCTAAATCACACTAATTCAATTTTCCCACATCGGCTTTTACAAGCGAGGATTCGTTTGGGTTGTTTGCTTGTTTGTTTGTTTCCTACCTACTTTTCGCCTAGACTCCAACCAAAAAAGAGAGAGTGAAAATAAGGATTGCTCTCTGGCGCAACTTCATTTGAGACAAAATGGCATCAGTAACACTCCATTTATTCCGTATCATGCAATACTCAGTTTCCGCACAGCAAGATGGAAGACTAGGTCCCTAACTTCCTCTCCCAGAATCCATTAATATTAATAGTCTGAATAATAGGGATGAAGAAGCTGCCCCGAGTGGAGCATGTAACCTACTTTTGCAGGCTCCTGTTTGGTTGGTGTAAACTCCCTGCTGCCTCTTGCTGGTGCGGTGTTTTCCCTTCTACGACTTAACTACTTTAAGCTGGGATATATATCCAGGAATTTTATTCATTAATAACTATTCCATCATGACATTAATTGGAATGAGGCCTGCTGTGGTGGTAATTTTGAGGAAATAAAGAATTTTAAATTTTTACCTAGGTCAGAATGAGCACTCAGAGAGACCCACACACATCTATGGCATAAAAAGAGGAAGTTTTCTGGAAGTGAGGATGTATGCTTTCCAGGAGGAAGGTTCTTTGGGTTGCCCACGGTAACCACTCTGCTCTGCCCATCTCCACGGCACGTAGCAAATATTCACTAATGGGATACAAATCTTCATGTGGTCTCACATTCAAAATGAGGAGAGAAATCACAGAGTACATGTAAATTGCATGTCTTAAACCGACTTTTCTTTCCACTTCTGATTCTTTTATCTTCTTTATTTCTCCTCAGTTCGCTTTCTTTTAAATAATATGTTGAAAGGATGAGTTTACTCTCTTTTCTGCTAGAGTATGGGCTTACAAAGTACTAATTATTGTTGTTAATAAAAGTGTTAATAAGTACTTTCCATCTTACCCTTGGTGTAGCAAACCTGTACGGATTCGAAGTGCCCAGAAAGTTAAAGCAAATGACATGTCTGAATTGTTATTATGCTTGTCCTCCGCTGACCTTTAGGAACTGCTGCTGTATTTATGATCCCTTTCTAATTACAATGTTCTGAATTGTTCCAAGTATAGTGTGTTTTTCTTTTTTGACCAGAATGAATCTCTGTGAAAGCATGAGTTGCTGTAGATTTGCATTAGGTATTGAATAATGTTTTTGTTTACCAAAATAAAAAAAAAATAGGTGTGACAATCTCTTGAGATGAACTGTGTCTAAATTTCTAAAAGGCACTATTGACTTGGCTAAGAACTTTTCAGTTCTAGTGCCAAGACAGGCCTCATTAAATGTGAGATTTTTGAACTGATCTTTTCTCAGATATAAATCTTTTGCCTTCAACCTCCTATTTAATTCTCAGTTCTACCCACTTCTCTATAACCCTACTGACAATTTCTAAGCTCAGAGTTTCAAAGCCCTCTCCTAACCTAATGCAATAGCTTCCTAAGTGGTCTCTCTGTCTTCAGTCTTTCAACCTCCAATACATCCTATGTACAGCTGTGAAATGATCTTTCTTAAATCCAGATCTTTTCCTTAATTCTCATCAAAGGCGACACATTGCCCTAACTGGCCTGCACAGCCCTTTGTTATCCGGCTTCTCTGTCTCGTAAGCCTTCGCTCCAGCCATTCTTCACTCTTTTTCTTGTACGCTCTATAACTTTCACATTTATTGCTTTTGACTTTGTTCTTCAATTTTCCCGGTCATCCATTTATCCTTTATGAACTCGATCAAATGCCGTCAGTCTCTGTAGACTCCACAAGATCATCTCTGACCATGTGGTTCCGGATTTTCTTTCTCTTTTACATCCTTCCCTTCCCTTCTGATAACATGCAGAGGCCAACTGCTTGATTGGTTATATGTCTCCCTTTCCTGACTGTAAATATATTGAGAAGTGTACCGTGGATACTCAGTGTCAGCACGGTGCAGGGCACATAGTAAGCTCTCAAAGCGTTGTTTAGTAGATGAGTCATTGAGTGAAGAAATTCACATATTTGCTGAATTTATGATGAGATGGAAAATAATTAAAAATTAGTAATTCTGGTCATTTCCCATGCGTGACTGTCATTTTCACATGTTTTTAGATGCTTTTATTATCTGTACTTATTCAAATGTGTTAATATGATAATCCTGGGAACCATTAGTTTAGTCTAGAGCAATTGAATAAAGGTCTCTGGGTGTGATATGTCTATGCAAGCAGAACTTCAGTAGAAAAAAATAATCAGAGGTTGCTTTTGGAAAAAAGAAAAAAGTATATTTGAATGGTAAATTGCAGAGAAAACATGAGGCAATTATTAATTAAAAAAAAAAAAGCGGGGCTACTCTGCAAAGAAGCTTATTTTTTCAACAGTTTCTGACATAGACTGTGGACCAGGAACATTTTCGGAATCTGCAGATGCAGTGTTGAGCAACAACTCCAACAGCAACCACAAAGCATTGTCACCACGGAGATTACTCGGTAGGGAATATCATTATAATACACTTTTTGACGCCGCAGTGTTTTTTTTTTTTTTTAGTTACATTGTTGTAAACTTTGACTATTTAATTCATAATAGAGATAAACTGCATTCCAGGGATGAAGGAGAAAATATGTGAAAGTGTGTGTGTGCATGAGTTGTTGAGCTGATTTCCTCTCTGTCATAACAGGCAGTCCACAATTACTGCATAAATAATAGACTAAGAAACTGGAGTATAAGCACATTATTTAGAGATATAGCGGTAACTACCAAAGTAGTTCATTTAAACTGTTGTTTCTGAGGAATAAAACTGCAGGGTAGGTTAGAACAGGTGGAACTATTGTATTATTTTATTTAAACATGCAGATGGCATTATATTGGTGGATATTTTTAAACACTATTTTTTTTGAAGCAGTGAAATATGGACTACATGTTTTGTTATTTGCAGGAGGGTCTTCAATGAGTTAATTATAATCTGATATGCTTTTAAAAATAAAATTAAAAGATAAACAATTCTATATTTTCTCAAAGATGAGATTATTATGCAATTACTATGATCACAGAACCTTCTATGTAAGCTACCACATGATAAATTTCTATTCAATATATTGCTAGAATAAAAGGGAATCTTATTTTAAATTGGCAGATTTCTTCTTTCTGATGAGGGCTTGAAAGATAACAGCATGTAGCTCTTTATGACCGGCTGCCAGGAGCACACGGTCAACCAAACACAGTGTGGCAGACAGTGTCTTTTTCCTTTTTCATATCTGAGTTTTTAAAAATTTGATTCCAGTTTTATTAGTTCTATTATTTATGACTTTTATTTTATTCTATCTCAAACCCTTTTAGCAATGAGGTGACACATGAATAAATAAATAAAGTAATAAAATGTACTTCAAATGTGAATGTGACAAGAAAAAGTTCACAGACTCTAAAGGGATCTCATAGTTCCACATGTGAGATGCAGAGGGCGATCTTTGGCAGTGAGAAAAGTGATTGTTAGCATCTACCTGGAGCAAAATCGCTCGTAGCTAAGATGCTCTGTAGAAGAGTTCAAAGTTGAATAGATCACATGTCGCTAGATAGGGATATTTTTGATTCTGTAGGGATAAAATAATTTTAGTTAAAAATGTGACAAACAGGAAAACAAATGGCACTATGAGACTGAGTAATCAATCTACTGTTAGATAATTAACAGAAAATCTGGGGAGGTTTACTACAAATGCTGAAGAAAAAAGACAAGGAAAATGTTGGCGTGGATGCGGAGAGGTAGGGACACTCATACACTGCTGGTGGGACTGCAAATTAGTGCAACCTCTGTGGAAAGCAAATGGAGATACCTCAATGAGATACAAGAACTACCATTTGACCCAGCAATCCCGTTACTGGGCATCTTCCCATCATTTTTTGATTGTGATTTCCATGAAGCTGCATGAAGGTCACTTGTACCTGCACAAGTTTCTACTTTCATAAATATTTATGACTCCTCCTATAGCTTGTTACATATGTATATGTGACCACTGCACTCAGCATGAATTCTACCTGGGAAAGCATAGAGCAAGCAAATGAACAAATAAAGAAAATCTGAGAGATTGCATTTGTCAAGATTCTCTAGAGAAACAGATCCAACAGGATGTGGAAAAATAGATAGATGGAGACTATGAGAGATTTATTTTAAGAAATTGGCTCATGCAATTATGAAGGTACAAGTTGAAAATATGCACTTGGTGGGAAGGCTGGAGACACAGAGAGAGCATAACTGCAGTCCAAGTCCAAAGCCTGTCTGCTTACAGGATTCTTTCCTAATTGGGGAAGGTCAGTCTTTGTTAAATTAAGACCTTCAACTAATTAGACGAGGCCCACCCACAGCATTGAGGGCAATCTGCTTTACTCAAAGTTTGCTGATTTAAATGCTAATCTCATACAAAAAAAAATACCTGCAGAAACATCTAGAATTATGTCTGACAAAATGTCTGGGCACCGTGGTCCAGCTAAGTTGATACATAAAATTAAGCATAACAGTGGTATTAAGTGTTGTGAAGAAAAATGGGGCAGAGCCAAAACATGAAGCCTCATGGCATGTACTATTTTAACGAAGATGGGCAGGGGCAGCATCTCTAATGAGACAGCCTTTGAGCAGAGACTTGGAGGAAGAAGTCATTTGACTATCTATGTGGATGGTGTTCCAGACAGAGGAAAGGGCATGTGCTAAGATCCTGAGGTAGGAACATGTTTGGCATAATCTAGTCCAAGTGAGGAACCAGTGTGGCACATCAGGGTAAGCTTAAGGGTGGGTGGGAGGAGGAGTCAGAGAGTTGTAGGAAGCAAAGCTACTACAAGAACTCTGGAATTTAGGCTCTGGGAAAGAAGTAACATGATTTGACATATATGATCTGACTTAGCAAGCTTTGTCTTCTATTTCTCTTACTAGACTGTAAATTCCTTTAGGGCTTCCTAGCTCAATGCCCGGCAATTGCTTTTTGACTAAAGGAATTAATGAATTCCTCTACATGACTAAATCTAGGAGAAAAATAATATACTTTTAACTCTTTTATTAATGAAGCAACAAATATGTATTTGTAAACTTTTGTAAAACACTCAAACAAAATATTTCCTGAGTTTAGTATTTTGACAACCCACACTAAACAAGATATCTAGAGCCATACTGTCCAGAATGGTAAGCCCAAGTCACGTGTAGTCATTGAGAACTTGAAATGTGTCTAGTCTGAATTGAGATGTGCCATAAGTCTAAAATACCTAAAATGCCTATTTGGATTCCAAAGATCTACTATGAAATAAAACATAATGTAAATACGTAAATGTTTCCTTAATGGTTGTTTTGTATTGACTACTCATTAAAAGGATAGTGTTTTGAATATGTTGGGTTAAATGAAATATATTTTTAAAATCAATTTCACATGCTTTTTTTTACTTTTAAAAGTGGCTGCTAGAAAATGTAAAACGACCTACATGGTTTGCATTTCTGCCTCACATTATATTTCTATTGAACAGTCCTGGTCTAGCATGCCTCAAACTGGGTGTCACATGCCATGGATATGCAGGCCTCCAGGTTTGATATTTTGCTATTGTGATGCATTCTCTTGGTTCCCAGACCCTGTTCCTGGCTTTCATTTGCAAAGCTGTTACATGCTCAATCAAATTAGGAATCAAGATAACTTATCCTCTGCTGCCATTAAGATAGAACAAGGCTTTTGACCTTCTTTGGAACATTATATATTTGCCCCTAAGTCATTACTTGAAAAAAAGAAAAATCTAGCTAATAAGCAATGTGAGATAAGAGGAACAAATGGATCATAACACCTTTAAAAAGTGACAAGTAAATCATTTAGGAAAAAACACATTCCCAGTCTCTCCAATTGTATTCTAAATTCCCTGAAGGCAAGAACTATGCTTATAACCCTTCTCTTCATGCTTTATTTATTCGTTTTTTTATTCCATGCACCTATCAATCTTGCTCAACATTGCAACAGTTGACCAACTCAGGGAGCATGATATGCCACGGTGTCACACAGCTGCCACTGCATGGCTTGCTGAGGAAGTCCCAGCTAAATCCTCGGGAACCTAAGTGCCATTCATTCAAGAAGGAATTATTGAAGCTATTGTCTTATAATCTCAAATTTTCATAAATTCATTCATTAGGCATTTCACCTAGAATCCCCAAGGTCACACCCTGAATCCCTTGAGTTGTCAATACTCTTTCAGATTCCCATCACCAAAACTGTGCAGTTTGTTTGTTTAAATCCAACCCTTCCTTTCCTCTACTGAATCTCTCTCTTTTCTCTCTTTTTCCTCCCTTGCCCTTGTGATCTACCCAACCAAACTCATATTCTACAAATAAAAAGCACCCTGACATCCTCACCTCTTTGCATGAAAACGTCTCTAAAAGCATCACTTCCATTGCAGTGTGCAGAGGTGATGTCTGCTTCATCTTCTGCATCCTACCCACCTGAGATCTGAGAGCCACAGAGGGTCTCCAGCACCCCTGGAATTTCCAGACTATTATGTTCACATCCAAGGTCAGAACTTCACCACAGTTTCTTATAGAGAATATTGCAAATGCTTCCAAACTTTCAACTGAAAAAGTGTTGAGATGGAGAGTCTCCCTGCTTTCAAACGCCTAATTTATTCACCAACCCGCAAGCCTAAGTGACCTTTCTAAAATGCAAAATCTGATCCTGTTATTCTGACATGTAAAGCCTATTTCAATAACTTCTATTTCTTTTAGTTTATAAAGGTGCATAAATAAACAATTCTTTATTAAGGTTCTCATGTCCTACTACAATTGGTCTCCTAAGTATTACCTATATCCAGTCTTTCACTTAAATGTCACAAGTTATTCTCTTTTCTAGAAATGATCTTTCCCTTTTCTATTAGGTGTCCTTGTTCTTATTCATCTTTTAAATCTCAGCTTAGATAATTCTGGAAAAAAAAATCTCTAATACCACAAAAGGTGCTTAAGTGATCTCCAATTTCTCACATAAGAACTATGTGGATAATCATTGTTTATTAATGTGTCATTTATCATTTGCCTTTCCTAGTAAATTGTATATTTGTTGAGAGCAGAAACCATAGCTATCTTGTCTAATATTATATTCACAGGGTCTACCATATACACAGAGTAGTCACTAGACTACTTTTGGTTGTCTAGTGGTTAAATGAATGAAAGACACCTTTCATTGGTTAAATGAATGAAAGACACCTTTGAAATACAAAATTTTGGAGCTAACCATACAAAGTCAAATAAAGTTTCAAATTATAAATAGTGATTTTGTGTATTTTCAGTTCTTTGGATTAGGCTATCTTGTGCAAGAATATATGAAATATTTAAGATCACATATTTAGAACTTGACAAACTCAAGTTTGATTTCTGCCTTTGCAATTATCTAGCTGTTTGGCTTAAGCAAGTTACTTAACTTTTCTAAGCATATTTTCTCTTTGGTATCTTAGTTTGTAGTCCTGAATATGTAGTAGAGTTGAAAAAATTAAACGTGGAGGTGTTCAAAGTGTCTGAATCAGTGCTTACTTAGCTCAAATTTAATGCTCAATAATATTAGAAATTGATATATGTAGATTAAAACCTTACAAAATAATGTCTGCCGGTTGATAATTAATTTTCCCCCACTAAAATATTTGGAGGCTTTACTCTTTGGTATTCACACAATTTTTTGAAATTCAAACAATTTTCATTTACAATGAATGAATAAATGTAAACACAGGACATCATGTGGCTAATAATTCCATGAGGCATCAATTGATTAACTATTCTTCTTTGGTTTGTACATAGCTAATTTGTTACAGACCCAGGCAATAAAATTTTCTAGAAAAGTAACTAATAATAATAGCTATATTCTGTATCAGATAGGTACTCTTTTGGCTACAAATGAGAGAAAAATACCACCCCCAACAGCGTCTTGATGCCATTCTCTGTGATCCTCTTGGCCTGCCCAAACAGAATCATCAGATGGCCTTCTCAGCTCTGTCTCCTCTGTGTTCAAGGCAAGGAGAAAGAGGTTGGCAAAGAATCAGCCATTTATTTCTTTTATCAGGAAAGAAAAAATTTTCCAGACAACCTCAGAATATCTTTCCAAAGTCGTATAGGCTGGAGAAGTGAGTGTTTTATGTTTTCAACTATATTGGAAGGCAGCAAGAGAGCAACCATGCCAACTCACGTGGGTGATGCAACATATATTGAATTGTTACTAAGTTCTAGGTCTGTGATAAACAGATGATTTATCTATCTTCTCCTATCTTATAAAGGGCCCCACAGGTTGGGAGCTAATATATGCTTCCCACCCTCTCACTGCCTCCCCTCATGCCCTTCCATCACACATTAGAGTCTGAAATTAAATGGTATACTGGCTGACTATTTTATCTTATATTTCTTGGCAGGAGAATTGACCTTAAAACACTACCATCATGAACTTGGATATTCATTGAGGGCCTCCTTCAGCCCAGTGCTGAAGTTTCAAAGGGTGTAAGTCTTGGCTTACGGTGTAAATGAGAAGTCAGGCCAGGCACATAGAGAGAAGGCAGAAATAATAGGAATAAAAGAAAGGTCCAGTGCCTGTTTGAGAGAAGGGTGATAGATGCAAAATGATATATATGCTATTGGAAAACTAACTAACTTAGAAACAGGCTTAGGTTCTTACAGTATGAGAGTTGAATATAAAGTTACACCAGGTATGAATATAAAGTTATACCAGGTATGAAGAGTCGGGGACTGGGCTGGGAAGACTAGAGTAGATTCTTATCAGATAGTTCCATTCTAATGGAGACCTTTTCTGAATTGAGGGCATCCAACACTTGGCTATATATTTAAGATTCTTTTCATGAGAAACACCTTCTTTTTCAGACATAGCAAAATGGTGATACTCCAAATCAAAGGCATGTATCTGCTTTAATATAAAGGGAACACTATTTTAAAGGAAGTTATTACACAGCTCAGTGCAGCCTGTTCCACAGACAGATCACGGCAAATTCCTCAACAAGAGCTTTTGATTTCGAATAGTTTTGGAGACCTTGAATTTTTCAAGTCCCTCTGCAATTGTGATTGGTTAGATTGGACTAGCAGAAGGGTTAGGTGTTTAGAATGAAAGACCGTTAGCCTGTGAATCATATTGAAATGGCAAAAGTGTTATCCAAGCAATGCTTACAAAGCTATTCATGTTTTTTGCTGCTGGAAGTCACCGACTCAGAAGAAAGCTATGCGCTGGTAAACATTATCGTCTGATTGATGAACTCATTTTCCCTCCAAAGTGTGTGTAGCACCATGAATCAGGTAATAAAGGGGTCAGCAACTGCAGATTTGCACTTAACTACAGTTTATTGTATTTCAGAAATGATTCAATATGGTTGCACAATCGACAGCATAAATCATCTACTTCATATTTCCAGATTCTATAACAGCCTTAAGAAAGTGACACTTTTTTAAATGATTGGGGACTTTATTATCCTTGTATGACATATTTTTTTTCTTCCTTGAATGTTACTTTCATTATTTGTACATTAAAAATCATTTTGAACAATCAAAGTCAATACTCTGAGTTATATGAGCAGAGCTCTGTTCTGGAAATGATAAAGACTTTTCATCATCCTCATAAATAGATATAATTGGGGCTGCATCAATACTGAATATCATTTCTTTAGAATTAAATATTGCTCTTCTTGAAATGTGATGCTGTTTCAGTGGTTCACTCTGGAAATTTAATCTAAGTTTGAAAATTCTTCAGAAAACTTAGAATTTGGGGTTTGAGAGCAATGGGAATAAAAGTAATTCTTAATGCATTAAGGTAACTTAATTTATTGGATTTAACACTGATATAAACTTTAATATAAAGGAAATGCTCACAAAAATAATTATTAAGTCAGAGCTAACATATAAGTAAAGTGAAGAATAATAGGAAGCTTAGCTTACTTCCAATAAAATGTTAACATATCTTTTATTTATTTTATTGTTTATCAATACTTCATCAAAGAATTGGACAAATTTATTGAAGATCTCTTATGCCCAAGACACTATGCCCAGCACTTTACTGAATAAAAAAAAAAGAAAAATGAATCTGACATGGTCCTTCCTCAAGGAGTTTATAAAGAGAAATAAAATATTCTTCAAAATAATATGAAGTGCTAGTGTTAACAAGGAAGTGATAGATAAAATTCTACAGGGGTTCAAAGGAGGGAAAGGTGACGTCTAACTGGGCCTAACTTAGTGTGGTGGAAGCGTCTGGAAAAAGTCAGAGCCTATTGCTTTAGCAGAGAACTTAAAAGAAGGCTATGATTTAGATCTACACAAAATGATGACGTTCTGGAGGGTGCTGGGGGAAGGAATGGCAGGGAAAAGCTCTCTATTGAGTAGTTTAATTGAAGGCAGTGGCAGAAAAAAACTGTTGGGATGGCAGGTCAGGGCCAGATTATGGGGGACTTAAACGTCAATGATACTTTATTGAATAATGGGGAGCTACTGAACCTTTTACATAGAGAAAATAAAGGAAAATGTATTCTAGAAAGACAAAAGACATGATTAGTTGGGAGTTGGGTAGAATAGAAAGTAAAAATCTTAATTAGGAGATAATGGTAATATTCTAGATTTCACAAAATAAGGAGAGGAACTGAGGGAGTACTGGACATGGTAGCTAGATGTGTTAATATTATAGTACTTAATTACCTTATGAACTAGCGTGGTGTGGGAGATCTGGAAATACTCCCCAAGGCCCTTGGAATGAGACGTACTGTAGCTCTTCTTGGGCTAAGGGGGATAGCAGCTACTCATGGACTCATAAAATGATGTCCTGCTCTAGAGATGTGAAAATTCTCTCCTGACTTTTTTATAGAAGGACATAAATATTAAGCACTCCTCACTAAACTGTGAAAATAATCAGTAACACTTGATGCCTTAATTAAAGGCTGGGCTGGGATTTCTGTTCCTAGAAAAACTACTATAGGAATATAAGAATAAAATTACCCTAATTAAGACTTATTTAGAATGGAACCACTCCAGGTCTTAGATTTATAAAATATCCCAGGACATTTTTAATAAACGAATTGATTTCTTTTGGCCTTTGGAAATTTTCTCAAATTCTTGAAATATTCAATTCACCAAGTATTTCTCCCCTACATGAACCTGGCATAGGGAGAAATGCACATAATCCACAGTTGTAAATTCTAAGATCATGGAAACTGTAAGGCGAAGTCAAGATCTGAAGCTCAAAGTCTAGTTTCTGTTGTCCTTCTCTCATTTCACTATTAATCCATAGTCCTCAGTCACACTTAAAAGAAATCATTTCTCATTCAAAATTCATTACATTTTAATTGCAGATTTATTAACAAGCTGGCGGCTTTGTATTGATTGCTGCAGGATGTTGTGGAAACTGGGAACAGGCACAGAGCACCTTGTAAGATCGACAGCACTTCACACTAAAGTGGCAAGGATGTTGTTGCGTGCAAACACTTGAAATAGAGCAGAGTAGAACAAAGCATTCATGAGTAGAAGGGGTGAAAAACGGACTATGAGAAAACACGAGAAAACAAAATACACAGTTGGGACCCATATTTTCAATGATGATAAATCATGATGGGCTTTGGTTTATAGTATATCATTCATTCATTCTTAGTGTCAATATCACGCTAGACTTTGTGCTGGATTTCTTCTCAAGCAAAAGTGACACCCTTCACATATCAGAGATTATAACGTACAAAATAACCAAATCGTGAGAATCTACTTAAGCATATCCTTGTCCCTAAATTCACAGCAAAGATCTGTTGTGGGCATATCCTACCAAATTTCCAGATGAAGATGGACAACCTCAATTGCTAGTTCATACAAAGCTAAATATATATCTTATTTGAACATCAATTTCATTAATATTTCAGGTTCAATCTCTGTATTTAACAACTGTAAATCTAACCAGACTGCGGAAGCAATTGCAAGTAAAATGTTTCCATATGTCACTAATACATAGCAGTGATCATAGAATTGAGGCTCCTGTTCTGACAAGTGTAAAAGCAATGGGGAAATGGCGGATACCGTTCGAAAACACGATTGTCCCCCAACAATTTGAAACACAGAAAAACTTCCATGTGCCTCTAAGGAAATAGCACTGCCTAGTCTAGACTCTTGTGACCAGGAAGGCCCACATTTTTTCTTGAACTTGGCTAAACTTTAGACTGGCTTCTCCTTGATGATAGTTTTTTTATATCACTTTTCTTAACAACATTTATTTTAGAAAACTTGCAATTATAAATTCTTTTTCTGTGTCTTTGGCATGTAAATTCCCTATGATCCAGAAATATCTTTCTCAAAAAGAAAAAAAAAAAAAAGAGAGAGAGATGGGGTGCTCTCCCTTTGAAATATAATCATCAAGAAAGACAGGGGCCCTGTCTCCTATTCTCTGTGGAAGTGTGGGAGCCTAACTTCCATAAGAAACAACCAGCCAACACAGATGGTCTAATCACATTGACCAATGGCCCTGCTAAAGTCATCTGGTACTTTTCCATTAGCATACACCTGCCGTGTTAAAAAAATCCATCTGCTTTTTGTTTTAGTGGAGTTGAGCTCAACCTCTCTTTCCTGTTGCAATAGCCTTGATCCCTATTACAATAGTCTTGAATGAAGTCTTCCTTGGTATTTTTAAAATCCTATGCTATTTTTCTTTTATACTTGTGATAAAAAATTATTCAGGTTAGTAAATATACCAGATGTAGAATTTAATTACAGGTATATATATATTTCTAAACCAGACATTTTTTAAAAAATGTACATTAGCAGGGAAAAATCACTCAACTAATTTACTCCATCAATGTCTTGCTTGGAAAAAATTTAATATGCAAGATAGAAAAAGACATCTTAGATGAGTAACCTTTCATAGTTTACTGGTACCATCGGCAGGCCTGGATATCTAACTACTCAGTGTGACCATGACCGTGGAACAGGGTAAGTTTCTAAGGTAGCTGTTTGCTTTTGGGCTCAGGAAAATCAACCCAGTCTCTGCTTTCTAAAACATACTTCCAACCTCCATGTACACATGCCCTTCATGATTCCTGTGCCACATTTTTTGCACAGGATGGATGTGATAAACCAGGCCTAGATTTCTATCTGAGTGCCACCCGTATTTTGGCAGCATACAAATGATCTGAGAACTTGTTAGAAAAGCAGATCTTTGGGACCCACCAGCATAGAGTCTAGTTCTTGGGTGAGGATTCGTAATTTTTAAGATGCTCTGTGGGCAATTTTAAAGCAGGTAATCATGGAACACACTTTAACAAATTCCCTTTAGACTTTCTGTAAATAGAAGTAGGAATTCTCAGAGCTCAGCCCTTAGTAAATTACTTTCAAATTCCTTTTTTCTTTTTTTTTTTTTTAAAACAAGATTGGCCTAAAAGTATTTCTACCTTCACAGACAACCCAGGTTCCCAGATCACTTGCAACCAGGTCTCTGGGTTTCTGTACCAACCAGGAAGGGGGAACAGACTTCCTGTATTTGTCTAATTCAACACCTGAAACCCCTGTTTTTAATCCTTCTAATTGCTTTCCAAAATCTAGCAGTAAAAAATGGACTAAAGCAATTTACAGATCCTCCTTTAAAAACACAGAAGCCCTTTTTTAAAACTAATTTTCATCTTTGAATGTTGCTAGCCAGAGAAATTGCCAGGATTTTTTTCTGATGGAAATTTTTAAGAAGAGAATAGTGGTGGTGGATTCTATTATGCACAGATCAATGCATGAGACTTGATTGAAATGTTTTATTTAAGTGAAATTGCTCACGAAATCACATGGGGACTTATATGATGACAACAGCATTATCTTTCATGTCCACACTTTCATAGACAATTAGCACAGAACCTAATAACGCATGGAAATCGGAGTTACTTAATTTGTCTTCTAACTTCCCAGTGAAACTGCCAGTCTTCCTGACTTTATTCATATTTGACAATGAACAGAGTATATCAATGACAGCTTCCATATTTGTGTATCCTCTAAAGTAATTTGACAAGGAATATAATTTTTTCAGTAGAAATCCATACGTTAAAGATTTTCATTTTTACATTCTTAAAGAGGCAGATAGCACAAGATTAAACAAATGCTATCATTTATTGTTACCATTGACACTAATAAAAATAACAGCAGATATAATTCTATAATTTTTTGAGTTCTTACTATGTACCAAGCACTTGATATTTATTGTGCTTCTCCAAAAAACTGCCCCAGTAGTGTTGATTCCATTTTACTGGTAAGGAAACTGAAGATCAGGAGGTGAAATAATGTGATCGAACTTATCGAGTTTGATTTTAACTCCTATCTAATTTTAGTGCCTGTATTCCTTTTATAAAATTACATTGCTTAATTACTTGGAAGGTTGGGATATCTCTGAGCTAGGAAATAATTTAAGAATAGAAAGCCGTTTGCTCATAGGAATCTTCCCAGTCCTTCATCCCCCTTACCAATTACTCTCAAAGTAGAGCAGCATTCTTTCTTTTATAATAATTCTAAAGTCTTTCGATTCCATTTTATTTCTTTCTAATGTCCATCTTCTCCACTTAAGACTATATAAACCATACGAGGGTAGTTTTGTGCTTCCTGATAAATCCAATCCTTTAGCACGGTACCTAACATCTCTTCTGAGATGGGGGAACTTGCCAGAAGTCTGTATTTATAATCTAGTTTGGCCTTTCTTGGCCCTTCTTAGCAAGGTAGCACAGAATGACTTTATAAAATGGAACTTGGTATACATATTTTTTCAGATTATTATCAAGTAAGAATTGGCAAGACAACTCAAGAATGCTTTGTGATTAAACCCAACTATATCTACAGTTGGATTTTATGTAATCCTATTCTTTTCCCTTAAGGTCATTTTCTACCTCTGGAATTAGAAACAGACATATTCCAGACTTCTCTTCTTTTTATTATTTTTTTGTTTGGTTCTTTAG
>CAUYSK010080344.1:0-30451 GCA_963575035.1 Avahi laniger | reverse complement strand
TATTGGTTGTTTAATTGTATTATGTAGACATCTGTCTGTATAAATGATAAACTTTAATAAGTTTAATTATGAACAAATACAGTGTATACAAGGCAAATGCAAACAAGAAAATAAGGGCCATGATCTTGAGCATGCTAAAGCCTTCAATTCACAATAAACATAACAATTATGAATATACATCAACTAACAAAGCAACAACTTTCATAAAGGAGAAATTACAAGTTATATAAGAAATAAAATCTCATTAACAATAGAGGATTTTAATACACCTCTCAATCTGAGACAATTCAAGTGCAAGACAAATAAGTAACTATAGCCTGACCATATGTTAGATCATAAAGAAAAATTCATTAAATTCCAAAGTTAGAAAATATCACAGTGCAGCAAAACTGGAAATTATATCACCAGTGAAGAGCGGATTTATATTCTTTACCTGAAGTCTTCAACATTCAATAAGAATTGAGCTACCCTTATGTTACAGGGACCAAGACTACACCACAGCACTGAGGCTAAAACACTACACCACTGTATTAGTTTTCTACTCTTGCTTTAACAAATTATCACAAATGTACTGACTTAAAGTAATACAGATTTATTACCTTACAGTTCAGTAGGTTAGAAGTCTGAGATGGGTCTCACTAGGCTAAAATAAAGGTTTCAGCAGGGCTGTGTTCCTTTCCGGAGGCTGTAGGGGAGAATTTGTTTCCTTATGTTTTGCAGCTTCTAGAGGCTACCAATATTCTTTGGCTCATGGCTCTTCCTCTATCCAAAACTAGTCTAAGGACTTGACCTGGCATTTCCCAAAGGAAGATATCCAAACAGTCAACAGACATTAAAACAAAGGCACTCAACTGCATTAGGAAAAATCACAATGCAACACCACTACATTTCCATCACACTAGGACTATACTCAACAGAAATGCATACATAGGAACACAAAATGACAAGTACAAGAATGCTCATAGCATCATTATTCATAAGAGCCCAAACCTGGAAACAATCCAAATGTTTATCAACAGTAGAATGAACAAATACAGCTGGCTGGATAGAGGCTCTTCCTCTATCCAGCCAGCAACATTGCATCTCTCTGACCACTTTTCTGTGGTCACATCTCCCTCTGACTTTAGACAGGAAAAATTCTCTGACTTTAAGGACCCATGTGATTACAATGAGCTCACTGGATAATCTCCCCCACTTAAAGGTTCTTAACTTAATCCCTTTTGCAAAGTCCCTTTCGCCATAGAACATAACATATTCACAAGCTCCAGGGATTAGGAAGTGGACATCTTCGCAGGGCCATCATTCTGCCTACCTCAGTCACTGTTAAGGCTTTTATCTTCAGCTTCCCTCTTTCTGAGAGATACTAAAGAAATCACCTTTCACTATGTCAATGCTCTCTCTCCAAATCTGTCTTGCATCCAACCAGAGTAAGTGTCAGTATCACCTGCGTTCATGTTTATCTAGTGTAAGAAGCCCCAGGATCTCCAGTCATTTCTCTTTTCAGACGCTACTCGCCATTAGGTCCCATCTGTCCCCTTTTCTCATTTCTCACCAACTCTTGACACTTTTCCAGTACACCTTCTGGAATTCCTAATTCATTAACCACCAACTCCTCTTTTATCTTCAGTCACTTCCTTGAACACTCCATCCTGAGTCTTAACTGAAATCGGGCTCTAACCGGAAGATTCTGCAGCCCTCTCAATGTTTTTCCCCCTCCTACAGCCTCTTACCACTAGTTCTGGAAATGGGGCAGGTAGCCGGCTTGTCCTTATTACTGTCAGAGCTTTCTTCCTCCCTCCCCCCCAAAACCAGTTTTGAAGCTCAAGCCATGAGATTCTACGTAACTCACCACACCTCATTGTTGCTGACATCGACCAAACCCAGGTTATTTCCCCTTGTTTTTTGAAATCTGGAGCTCATAGTTAACGCACCGCAGTGCTACAACCCCCCCCCTTTTTTTTAACGCTTGCAGTTTTCCTACACCCACACAGGTGAGCCCGGTTTACTCACCCTCGCCTGGACTTCCCCCCTCCCATGGCTCATTCTCGACAGTTCACTGATGGGTTGTAATGCTCCCCTCTAGCTCCCAGCTGCTGCTCCATTTCTCTGCTCCCATTTTACAAAGAGACTCTTGAAATATTTCGTCTGCACTGTCCCCTACTCCATTCTACGTTGCCCCCCCTCGAATCCACGCACCGGCCGCCACAGAAACTGCTCTCCGCACATTCACGAATGACTATGCCTGTGACCAAACGCAACGCACAATTCTTTGTTTTTGACCCCACAGCTGCTGCTACCCCCATGTTCATTACACACATTGTCACGCACATGGCGACGCAGTCATAATCAGGTACAGTCACACAGGTCCCGTCGCCCACGGCACGCGCCTAAACGCACACACCCCTACGGCTGCCACCGAGGTCGCACAAACGGAGCACGCGGCCGCCACCTTTCCCCTTGCACTCTCTGGCGGGCCAAGCCAGCGACTCCAAAAACGTTACTCCCTTAGCCCCCTCACCCCTGGCCTCTGCCCCTCCGGGGTCCTTCTGCTTCCAGGTAGCAGATTCATTCGCCGGCCTCGCGGTCCCCTCAAACCGTGGAATGTTCCGCAGAGACTCGCGGGCAATCACGCCACCGTCCCGGAAGGGCCGAGCACTGACCGGAAGTTGTCAGGGGTTCGCTGGACTTTGGGAAATGTAGTCCGGAGCCCGGACGGCTCTTACCGGCCCAGAACCCCAACTGACAGGCCCTGGCCTTGGACCCCCAACCCGTCGCCGGGCAAAGACCATCGCCTGCACACCGCTCGCGTTTGGGGCCGAGGGCTTCAAAGAACTCCAGGCCGCGTTGGAACCTTCAGCCGAGGCCTCCACGCTGCTCTTCCCCTGCAAACCGGCGCAGCTCCGGGAGGGAGGACGATAAACCAACGCCGTCTTTAGACTGTTAGTAGCTTTGGACGCAACGGCCCCTGGGAAATGTAGTCCAGAGCCCGCACAGCCACAGGAACGCCTCAATGGGATGGTGCTTTTCAGGTAGAACTCACCGCGGGGGCCTCTGCCACGGTGTGGCAAGAAAGTCATATAAGCGAGTGGCGAGTCTGTACTGTCTCTGCCAGAGCCTCTGCCTGGCTGGGTGGAAAGCTCTTATCCCACAAGCACCGGCTTGGGGTAGAATGAAGGGCAAAAGGGTCTATGTGGGACACAACTCGGTTCCTCGCCCCCATCCTGTGTCTAAGAATCCATGAGAACTCCTTGAACCCGGGTGTAGTATCCCTCACATGGGCAAATACCTTATTCCCATCCTCCAGTTACCCTTAAAGGGTTCGATTTAATGTTCATGATTATATCATTTTATAAATATTCATGACATTTTTTGCGCTAAATTACATACTTTCGAGCTTTCCTCATTTGTTGCCTTTCCTACGTGTACATCATGTAGATTTATATGTAAACTTTCTGACAAAGTAATTTTTCAGTATTTCAAACTCATCAGGTAATTTAAACATTTTATCCCATAATTTTTTATTGTGAAATAGAAAATACTTGAAGTGCACAAATGCGTAAGTTCAGTATAACTCCGCACAAACATAAGAATAGTAACTTGTTGGTAACTCAAGAAAAAAACGTCCCTTCCATGTGATCATTTCTGATCCCCAGCCCCAACCCCAGCTGACCACTGTCCTGACTTAGGGTATTAATATCTTAGCTTTTTAATAGTTTTAATCTATTTTTGAAATGTACATAAATGCAATCAGATTGTACAAATCTTCTTAGTTGTTAAAATAACTGGATTAACTCAAAACGCCATACTTAAGGCCTTGCAGAAGGAAACGTATACCCATGCAGTAACAAAAATTATTTCCTCAGATACTACTGTGTAAGAACACCCCAAGACCAACCCCTAGGCCCCCAGGGTTTGAGGCTCACAGTGAAGTGATACAAAGCAAAAATCAGTGAAGAGAAAGGGCACATAGGGCAAAGTCCACGGAAAACCAGGTACACACCTCAGGGGTCCTTTCCCAGTAGAGTCAATATGGGACTTTAATTCCCCCGGCAATGAGTTGTGACAACACGTGAGATATTGCCAACCAGGGAAGTTTATTAGAGACTTAGTGCCTTGTGTTTTTATTGGGGGCTAGTCACCAGAATTTCAGACTCCCAGAAGGAAAGCAGGTGTTTAGCATGAACCATATGGTTTGCATAAGTAGTTTAGGCAGAGGGAGCCACTCTTCTCAATTAGGACGGCGAAAACCCGTCTGAAATCTAAGTTATACACTAATCTCATAAGCAGTACTTTCTAAAGATAAGTAGTCTCAGGCCTGCTATGTTAACTCTTTTCTGTGCACTGCTATCCCAAACAAGATGTCTGGTTCTTAGCAACAATAGCAAACCACAAGGTATATGAAAAGATAAGAAAAATCAAGACACACCCAAGACACAAAAAGCAACAACAAACAGCTAGACGCAGATATGGAACAGATGCTGGAACTATCTAAAAAGGAACTTTTTAAAGCTCTAACAGTGTTTCTCAACCAGGGGTGATTTTGTTCTCTTTGGGGAAGTTTTTGGTTGTCACGGCTGGAGAGGTGCAATTGGCATCTAGAAGGTAGACACCAGGAATGCTGCTAAATATACTACAAGCACAAAATAGCTCACCACAACGAGGAATTATCCAGCCCCAAATATCAATAGTGCTGAGGCTGAGAAACCCTAAGCAGTCAAGACAGTATGTTAGGTGAAGAGAAAGATAAATGGAAAACAACAGAGCCAAAAAGAGACTCACACAAATACAGCCGTTTGATTTTTAACAAAGACGCAAAATCAATTCAATGACCTTTTTAACAAATAATGGTGGAACTGATTATCCGCATCTGAAAACCTTGACAAATCTAATTTCTACAAAAATTACCTCAAAATGTATTACAGATTTAAATTTAAAACATAACAATTTTTGAAGAAAATATAGGAGAAAATCATAATGACCTGGGATTATGTTCGGGTTGCCTTTTCGCTCCTGAGCTCCGTAGCAAAGGAATGAATAATCACTCGAAACACAGTGTTTGGAGAGAAGGGAAGAGACCAAACTCTAAAGGAGAAAATGGCCTCCTCAACTAAGTTCCTCCCGTATTTATTTCCAAGGACACGTGCAAAGGGCCAGGGCCGTTTGCTAATTTCTTTAACAACTTCCATACAGGTCAGCTGCACGCAGCAAACAAGCAGCTTCGGGGGAGGCATTTTCACCTGACCCTTCATCCACCTGCTCACGTTCTTGCCCTCCATCCATCCTTTCTTTCTATACAGGTGAGCTGTTTTCTGCTGACCTTTACACTCAGCAAACAAGCAGCTTCGGGCAGGCATTTTCGCCTGACCCTTCATTCACTTGCTCACGTTCTTTCCATCCATCCATCCTTTCTTCTAGGCCCATCCCCTACAGGATTAGACAAGAAGTTCTTAGACATGACACCAAAAGCACAATTTATAAAAGAACACATTGACACATCAGACTTCACAGAAAATTAAAACGGATCCTGTTCAGGAAACACTATTAAAAAAGACAAGGCACAGATTGGGAGAAAATACTTACAAATCATATATCAAAGGACTTGTATCCAGAATATATAGAGAAGTTTCAAAACTCAACATGAAAACAAATAACCCCAATTATAAAATGTGCAAAGGGTCTATGGACCCAGAAGTCTCTACTCAAAAGAAACTTTCGGCTTGAGCAGCAAGAAGGGGACAACCCTCCTGCCCCTTCAAGGACGACCCAGCCTCCCCTGTGTGAGAAAGGCGGCAATGTCCACTTAACTCCGGGATAAGTAGACAGTAAGTAGTTGTCGTCCTGTTGAAAGATGTGGGGAAGTTCCAAGAGCTGTCTACCGGGGTGAGCTCGAGGAAGTGCAGATCTTTTACTATAACAGAGGGCTGCTGAATAAGACAGACAAGAACAGGACTGCTCTGGTAACTTTCCTGCTGGAGAGAAAATGTGAGCTTAACCCCTGTGATGGCAAAAACAGGACACTCTGATGAAGGCCATACAACGCCAGGCAAAGAAATGTGTAATTATGCTCTTAGAACATGGTGCCAATCCCAGTGTTGTGGATGTCCACGGCAACACTGCTCTTCACTATGCTGCGTTTAATGATGATTTGTCCAACAGTAGCAAAACTGCTACGTTCTCATGGTGTCACTATGGAAACAACAAACAAGGATCAACTCACACCACTTTTGCTTGCTCTGAGAGAAAGAAAGGTGGAAGTGGTGGAATTTTTAATAAAGGAAAAAGCAAATGTAAATGTAGTTGATGGTATCCAAAGAACACCACTCATGCTTGCTATACATTTTAAATCATCAAATATAATCAGTCTTATTCTCCAGAAAAGCACTGGTATCTTTGCTAAAGATTACCTTGACCAGACTGCAGAAGATTATACTGTTACTACTGGTTATTATGATAGAGAAAAGGAAAATTCCACTACGCAAAAATCCCTCCCCATGAACACCCCCTACGTAACTGCTAAACTGCTGCCGCTCTTGCTTCTGTACACCGCTTGCAGCAACTTCTGCCATGGTAAGACAAGACAGGAAGAAATTCCATAGAAACTCTATACCAGGAACTGGGGTCGCTCGAGACCCTGCCCCACTAAAGGTAACCACATTGTAACTGTGCCCTACACCCTCCCTAAAACGAAATGTATAAAAGACTGCTACACTCTCTGTTCGAGGCTCAGAATTTGGTGGCAAGCGCCCTCTGAGCCCGCCGGCGTAAATAAACCTGCTTCTCTCCACCCTTTTCGTGCCATTCAGCTCGTTCTCGGCCAGCTTTGCTGTAACGATTACATGCTTCGTGAGCAAATTTTGGAATATAAAGAAAAAATGAAACCTACAAATCCTCCTCAAAATAGCAATCCAGTGGATGAGCTTACTAAAGACTGTGGAATCAGGCTTTCTGGCGCTCTGGATTGTGATGCTAATTTATGGCATACACCAGATGTTGAAGACTTCAATTCTGATACCGAGAGTGTGCCCAAGCTGGGTTTAAAAAGTCTATCAACTGCTTCTCAGCAGTCCAAGAAAAACTTAGAAGCACAGCAAGGCACTGTGAGGACAGACGATGCAAACTTGATCAAGGACAGGAATTCGGAGAGTCCAAAGGAAGATGTGGTTGAAGACCTTCGTTCCAGATCAACCAAAGTCCCACCGGGCATTCCTAAAATTGCTTTTGTGTTCGATTGCCTTTATCCTAAATTTTTATTCACGACTTTAGCCAAGTTTCCTACTAGGGGGTCTCTTGTGCACCTTCTAAAGCCAAAGTCGTTTCTTGGAGAGTGTCCCTCCTGTGATGCAACTCAGCTTGGAGCATACTGAATTTATTTTCAGCTTCAGAAAGTTGCTGGGAAAGGACATTAGCATGGGAATGCATATATCCCTGTGTAGCAGACCACTCATCTTTTGTTATCTGCAAAACAAGTCCTAGGTCTCTTTTTGAGGCCTGACTCTCATCACAATTACGTACAGCAGCAGCCAGTCTTAGAGGGTCTGACTCAATTTCTCTTTCCAGTCTCTCCTTGTTTTGTTTTTCTTTTTCCAGTTCAGATTTTAGCATTATGTTCTCATGTGTTAGAACATCGATCTTGCCAACATACAGGGATATTGTTTTCCTGAATCTTTCCTCATCGAGTTTTATAGTCCTTTGAAGGTCCTCATCTCCTGCTTTACAACTTCAATATTCTTCAAACGTCTCTTTTCTTTTTCCTGGCACTCCACTTTTATTGCGTCCATTTCCTGTCTTAGCCTGGCTACTTCATCATGCAACACATGACTGTTATGCAACAGATCTGTTTCTTCGTCATGACTAGGAGAAATCTAAATAAAACAAAGAAAATTTTTAGCTAGCACTCAGTAAAATGACATATCATGATTTCCCTTGAAATTAAAGAATAACCTGCACCTTCATACAATGAAAGTGTTGCAATAAGCAGTTATCTAACTGGAAAAAGAAGTTGGATCCAAACCTCGGACCTTATAGAGTATACATTCCAAAAAGTTCAAAAATTTATATGAAGACAATGAATCCATGAAAGCAAAAGAGAAAGAGTTTTTACGAATCTCGGAATTAGAAAAGCCTTTTTTCTGAATGACAACAAGCCCAAATGCATAAAACATTAATAACTTTGACTACATTGGAAAGTTGGGTTTATACTCTGGCAACTAACCTATACACCACCCCCATAGTAAGAGCCTGAGCTCTGTATATATTGGGACAGGCAAAACTTCCCAAGTTCTTTAAAGTTTTTTTTTTTTTTTTCCTGAGAATATTCTACATATATTCTACTTTTCTAACATTTTTATACTCATTTCTAACAATTACATCAATCGATAAATGATAAATCTAGGCATTGTACTAAGTACTTCTACATGTATTAATGAACTCAGTTATATGTCACAATTCTGAAAAGAAGAAATTAAAAGTACAAGCCAGCTACAGGATTTTCCCCAGTCTTCTGAATCTACTCTACAGGGCTCCTCCACCCAATCACACTCACTCCTGTGGTGTAAATAAATGTGAATACAAAAGAAGCCTTATATTTCAAAACACTAATGATAAATAAGATAAAATGTACACAGGTCTTCTTAGCAAATTGTGAGATTATTTGCTATTTCAATAACTTTTGTTTCCTCTTCACAATGTTTAAAATAGTAATAAATGTGAAATAGGGGAAAATACACTGAACTATTTTACTAGGAACAAAATACTTAATATATCCTCCTTAGGTGTGTATTATGGCATATCATTCTTTTCAAAAGCTCTGTGTACTGAAATAAGATACTACTTGGATGCCAAGATTTATAATAAACAACTTTAGCTATAAAAGTCATAGTTTATTTTCAAGATAACATTGTTGGTTTGTTTTAGACCTAAATAATAGACATCAAGGCAAAGGGATATTATAAGTAATACTGATGAAATAAAATAAATGTAAACATTTTACCAAAGGGATATTATAAGTAATACTGATGAAATAAATGTAAACATTTTACCAAAGATTAAATTACCTCCTTCAAATTATTTCTTAGAGCCATCAATTCCACATCTTGTGTTCTCAGAGTCAGTTCAAGCTATTGTTTTACTTCAACTTCTTTCGTATATTGCTCTTCTTTTCTTTTAACTTTTCTTTCATTTCTTCACACACTATTTGATCATTTCTTCTCATCTCTTCCTCTTGTTTTAAGGTGAATCTGCAAAATACATTTTGTTAGAAAATGTAAAGTCCATTTTGTGATCTTGCTCTTCATATATTGGTTTATTATCCTAATAAAATTTCTATGTTCTTGAAAAAAAAATGTGCAAAGGACTTAAATGGAAATAATGTCAAAAGATGGATACCAGGACAAAGTATTGTAAGACGTGTGTATATGAGCTAAAGCACTAATTTCCGTCATATATAAAGTGCTCGTATATATCACTGAAAAATGACTAATATTTCTACAGTTCTTTAAAAATTTAATAGTAAAACAAAGGAAATATTTTGTGAAAATAATAACTTTTAGGTATTTTAAAAAGTGTTCCCCTTCTCGCCTAATGAAATAAAAAAAAATCAGTAATATAGTAAAAATGAACTACAGAAGTTCGCTTTAGGGGTATGATGGAGTAGCTTGCAGCAAACCAGTATTCCTGCAGAGACCCAAAAAAACCCAGATAAAATAAAAAAAAAACCTTTTCAACTTGGGTTATGATATTTTTCTATATGAGGAAGACATCAGAGAGTTTTGAAACAACCGGAAATAGAGAAGTCAAGATTCTAGATTGTGGGTAATTACAGATATTCTGCAGCCACATTTTTCCTGGAGTATTTGCCAATTCTTGGCAAAAGCCAAAAGGATAAGAATCCAGACTGTTGGGACTTTATTTTTCTGGGCCTAAAAACACAAAATTGGAGACTTGATGGGCCAAGATCCCTGGGAGAAAGGAGGGGCAGAGGCCTGAACTCAGCATCAGGCTGGTTCTCCTCAGGACAGTTGCCCATTTCTAAAACCGAGTTGGTCAGCAGGCTAAGCAGCTTAAGCAGAAAACTTCTAAAAAACAGAGCAGAGATTTTGGTAGCCTTGCTGAGCTAAAGAGACAAAGATTTGAGTTCAGACCCTGACAAGCAGAAGGGTGTTGGTGAACACACCAGATTCTTATATTGAAAGCCTGAATAAGGGCTATGCTCTAGGAACAGGAGCAAACCAAAAGCAGAATGAACCTCAACAAAATTGCGATGGAAGTTTGACTCAGCTCAATCACTGATTATTAAATGAAGGTGATCGGCCCCTACTTTATCTGCCCAGCAAGGAAAGAGTGAATACTCTAAAGGAAGATATTGTCTGCAGCCTCTACTATTTTTATGCACAAATCCAGAATTTCATAAGAAAGTATTAAGTATGCTGAGATATAGGACTTTATGACAGAAAACTAGTAGAAAAAACAAAAAATAGAAACAGACTAAAGGGTAATCCTGATATGAGAGTTAAGTAGACAAGGACTTTAAAAAAAGATGAAAACATAGGGAATTACACCAAATAATTTGTGTATATATTGGTATGCATAATTGAAGTCCACAGTGAGAGCACAGGATTTCCCAAAACTGATTAAATCCTAAGGGATTTCCTTAGAATTCTCATGCTAACTGCTATAAATGATATATAGGTACTGACAATACACAAATGTTTCTCTTTAGCGTGGACTCTCAGTGATTTAGCAGAGCAATGAACCACTCTTGATCTACCCCCTCAAACTTGCTCATTCTGTAATTTTATCTTAGTAAATGATAATTCTGGTCTTCTCATTTCTCAAGCTAAAATACTGTGTCAGCCTCGGGTCCTGTTTCTCCTATTTCTCACATCAAATCTATTATCCAATCCTTCCAGCTTCATCTTTAAAATACATCTAGAATCCAGAAACTTATCATCACCACTGTTATCACCCTAGAACAGATCCAGTCATCATCATCTCTACTTGGATTATCCCATAGCTCCTCAGCTAGTTTCCCCACTTTCTTCCTTGAACCCTTACGTCCTGTTTTCCACTCAGCACCTCACATGATTTCATTTAAATGTAAATCAGATCATGTCACTTCTCTGTTCAAAATCTGCTATTGCCTTCCCATCTCACTGAGAGTAATAACCAAAATTCTTACAACGCTCTCCAATGCCTGACATAATCTGTCCCCTCATGAGCTTTGTGACCTTATCTACTACTCTCCACCTTATCACACTGGCCTACTTGCTGCTCCTTGAATATAACAGGCTACATCCATTTAATGTATTCTCAGCTTATAATGCTCTTTGCCCAAATGTCTTCAAATCTCATTATTTTCCCTTCCAGTCTTTGCTGAAGTATTTTCTTCTTAGTAAGACCTTTCCGAACCATTCTATTTAAAATTGCAATTCCCTTGGCACTCACTATTCCATTTCCAAGCTTTATTTTTTTCTATAGATATTATCTTTATCTATTTCATTTACAAACTCATTGCCCACTTCCCCAACTAGAATGTAAATTCCTCGGGGACAGGAAATTTTGGCTGTTTTGTTCACCAATGTTTTCCTAGTGCCTAGAACAGCACCTGGCACAGATAAGAAGCACAGATAATGAATATATGCTGAATGAAGAAATACAGTGTTTGACAGGGACAGGAAATAGGTATTTTCACATATTTTTGGTGGGAATGAAAATTAGTTCAAAAGTGGAAAAGAGCACTTTACTTTCAACATTTGGATTACACAGAGGCGCAATCTACACCTAACGTGGCGTGTTGCTGGGCTTCTCCAGCAGCACATTCCTGTACAGCTTCCTCTGCACATCTTCTAACTGATGCTCCTGGCTGAACCAAACAATCACATCTCTGTGTGCTTACCCACCAATGTCTCCTAAAGAACAGAGAAGAGAAAATGCCTGTGGGGAGGGTCCAGGACACAACCCAAAGCAGGCACCCCCATAACAAAAATATGTCCTGTTTAAAAAGTCCTATGATTTTGTATTCGAGTCCAGAAGAAACATCTGAATGTTAAATGTTTATATAAAATGCTACAAATTATTTCTTATGTCAATTATGTAGCTTTTTTTTCCTCTTAAAATTTATGTTTCAGGAAGACACACTTTTATCACAATTTAAAGAAGAAATGAGATTTAGAGGCTTCAGATTCCCCCGCAGACATATCAGCTACCCATGCAGTGACCCACCATCAGGGGATCACACACACACACACACACACACACACACACACACTCATACACACACAGGTTCATACACAATCTTGCCCCCACGCCACACACTCAATATGACCCTCCAAAACTACATGCATCTTGACCCCCTCTCTCTCTTACACGCACCAGTCTTACACTTGCACACAGTTTCTCCTTCGCTCAACTATCCCCTCAAACCCAATGGCACACACTCGGGCCTTCCTTTGCCCACTCTCACATACATGCCTGGGCTCGCGGATTTCTCCCCTTCAGACTCCCCAGGCCGGTTTGCTCCCAGACGGTCAGGTTCCACATTCGGATTCGCTCTTCCGCCTGCCGGACACGCTCCGCGGCTGCCGGCCTCAAGAGCTTCTGCACCTTCGCAGCGTTAAGCGGAACTCGGAGCAGTCTCTCTGCAGCCAGGCTCCCGTTGCAGGCCTATAGGCTGGCCCCATCCAGTCGCTGGCAAAGTCTTGGACTACATTTCCCAGGAGGCCCTGTGACCCAGCATGTCGCCAGGTAAGTGGCCGAAGTCTGAGAGCCTCACTCTGAGGCTGGGCTGTGTCAAAGAAAAATTGCACCACACAAGTTAAACAGGCAAGGAAGACTTCGTTAAAAGACTACTGTAATAGTCAACCTCGAACGCAACAGTAGCTGGAGATTTGTGGCTGACGGGGGCGGGGGGTGAAGGAGACACTGGCGGTAAATTACTAAGCGGGAGTATTAAATATCAAGGGTGGGGGGAGTCTTGCTGACATGGGGTTGGCAGGCCGAGGAGGAGGCTTAGACAAACAAAAAGAGGGCTCGGAGGAGCCTGACTAAAGGTTGGTCTAGGGAGTCCTTGTCAGCTGAGATTCCCGGAAGGCTCCGATGAGCGGCTCAGCTCCAGAGTTTTGGACTGTTCCAGAGTCCGCGCCACGGGAATCGGGATGACCAGGCTGTAGCTTTCAGCCCTTTGTCGCTTCCTGGACTACACCTCCCAGAGGCCTCCCGGCCCAGCGATGCCTCCCGCGAGAACTAGGTCGTCTCCCGTGCAGTGGGCGGGATCTTCCCGCGGGTTCGGGCGAGCAGCCCGAGGCTTTGTGAGAGCCGGCTTCCACCTGCGCCGAGCGGAGCTGACCCTAGCCGGCAGGCGTAGGTGAGGCGGCTCCGAGCCCGGCTCGTCTGGACCCTCCGGCCTGTGTGGGATGCGTGGAGCGGGCCGAGAAGAGGCTGTGAGGAGCGCGTGTGTCTGGCGGTGGCTGTGACCCCGTGGTGGGCGTGTGTCTGTACGAACTGTGAGGGCGGGGAAGGAGTTTTTTTCCCGGTTATGATTGTGCGTGTGTGATTGGAGTTTGTGGTTCCTTAACCGCGGTTGTGGCTGTGTCCCCTTGGTGTGTGTGTATTACCATTTGCCAAACTGTGTGTGGGTGTCGGATGCCTTTACTGTGAGGCTTGCAGCTGTTTCCCCGTGTGTTTGTGATATTGTTGATTTAGGGTGCACGTGAATTTGTCGTCACTGTGTCCCGAAGGTGCGTGGCACTGAGAGTGTAAGAGGTGCTTATGGACTCCGCGGTTGTGGCTGTGTCCGTCCCCGTGGTGTGAGTGTGGGACTGTGTGCAGCCCATTGTGTTTAGGTTTGGGATGCCTGTGACGTTTGGGTCCCCGCGGCGTGAGTTTGTGTGACTGTGGGGCGTCTCTGTGCCTTTGTGACTGCAGTCACAGAAGAGCTCTGTGAAGTCAGGGGCAGATTCTGCCCAGAACTGCGTTGACCCCCTCTTGTCTGTGATGCCTGGATTGAGCAGGATGCCCTGGACTTCTCTGACCTTCCTCCGTAGCTGGTGGGCGGCAGGGACTGAGCCAGGGTGACTTCTGAAATGGTCCAATGGGCTCCCAGAAGAGCCTGACGTTTCCTGACTCCTTTCTCCTTTCCCAGCTCTGCCCTACTTGGATAGAGGCCTCCAAAGAGGAGTAAAGAATGGCTGTTGAACGTCCACAAGGCACCTGCAAGGTAGCCTGTTTCCTCTTTTTCCTGAAATCCTTTTTCTTTGTCAGGACATGCCTTGCTTTCCTTCTCTTGAAAGTTCTTGCCCATTAGATGACCTGATCCCTGGAATTTCCGCTTTGAGAAAACGTGGCTGCTCCAAACCTCAGCTTCCTCCCCTCATCTGATTTTCCCTTACTAATTTGTCAGATGGCTTTAATTTTTCTTTATGGTGTCTTTAAAAAAAAAAATACTGTTTCTTTCTGATTATAAAAGTAAAACATGATTGTTTTACATAATTTCAAAGTACAGAAATCTCTAATGAGAAAAATATTTAAATTCCCAGTTAAAACCAAAGCTAACCTTCCCCGTATGTTTTATGTGCGTCTATAAAGTCTGATTTTTAAAAATTGAATTCATGTATTTACCATTTTATACTTTACACTTTCAAGTAAAATTACATTTAAGTATTTTCCTACATAGTTTATTTTGAAAATATTTTTAGAGATGTACAATATTTATTGGAATGCCTATGGCTTATTTTTTTCTTTCAAATTAGATACGGAAATGGCACAAAACACTCATTTGCGTAGTTTAAAAAATGACTATAAAAACCCATGTAAGGAGTACTCAGGTCAAGAAATGGAATACAGCCATCACTGAAGAGCCCCTGACGTACTCCTCCACAGCCACAAACATTGTGCTCCTATGGTGATAATCACTGTGATCATTTCTTTGCTTTTCACTAGAGCTTTAGTACCTATGTATGAATCTCCAAACCACATAGATTTAGTTTTTGTCTGTTTTCTAGCTTTGTATGAATAGACATTCTTTTGTGTCTTTTTCACAAAAAACTACAGTTCATTCTTTTTATTTCTGTATGTATACTATCCCATTGTAGGAACATATTATAATTTGCTTATCCATTCTACTTTTAATATACATTTGACTTTCCTCTAATTTTTCGCTATTACAGGCAGTGTGACTGTGAATTTTGTGCACATATTTTGGTGCACATATGCTTGCGTTTCTTTAGTGCATATACCTAGCCATTAATTGCTGATAGATAGGGTTTGTACATCTTCAATTTTACCAGACATTACCAAACTGTTCTCTAAAGATACTGTGCAAGTTTTCACTTGTACCAGCAGTTTACAAGGATTCCTTTAGCACCACATCCATGCCAGTTCTTGGCATGATCATAATTTTCAAATTTTTGCCTATTTGGTGGCTCTCTAATGTTATCATATTTAACTTATATTTCCTTTATTATTAATGAAGTTGAGCAACAATTCTTGATCACTTGAATGTCCTCTTTTGTAATGTCCTCTTTTTGTTTGTTTAAATATTTTGCCAGTTTTTAATTGGGTTGTTTTTCAGTGATTTATAGCAGTTATATATGTATATATATGTTTATATTAATATATCTCCTGTATTTTAGTCTTTTGTTGGTTATATGTGTGGCAAATATTTTCTCCTGCTCTAGCTTGGTTTTTCACTCTTTATGCTGCCTTCTGATGGATAGAGATTCTGGATTTCCATCTAATGAAATCTTTTCCTATGGTTAGTGCTTATTTAAGAAATTTTTATCTACCTCCAAATAATGAAGATTTTCTTCTGTGTTTTCTTCTTAAAACTTTCTAGATTTTCGTTTTTATACTACTTGGAATTGATTTTTATAGGATAGGATTTGGATTCATTTTCCAATTTTTCTACTATCATTTATTGAAAATTCATCTTTTCTGCACTGATATTCAGTGTCATTTCAGTAAAAACTCAATTGACCATATATGTCTGCATCTATTTCTGTATTCTATATTCTGTTCCATTAGTCTATTTGTCTCTCCTTGTAGTAATACCATTATTATCTTATTCACTGTAACTTTATATTTGGAGCAAGTCCTCTCACCTTGATCCTCAAGAGTGTCTTTGCTGTTTGTGTTCCTTTGCATTTCCATATAAATTTTTGAATTACCTTGGTTCCACTCACACATCTTTTGGGATTTTGATTGAATTGCATTGTGGGTATAATTATATGGGTAGAAATTTGGGGACTTTTCTAATAACATGAACTTCTCAATTGATATGTGTCTTAATGTTTCTCAACAAGGTCTTACTTATCTCCTCTAAATAGTTCCAGACAATTAGGAATTATATAATCCATTGTACAATATATTCCTTTTGCATTGACTGTCAGGAATCTAAGCACTTTAGATAATAATCAAAGTGATAATTTTAGCTTGGTGTTTTTTTTTTTTTTTTTATGAGACAGAGTATCAATACCTTGCCTGGGGCGAGTGCCGTGGTGTCAGCCTAGCTCACAGCAACCTCAAACTCCTGGGCTCAAGCAATCCTACTGTCTCAGCCTCCCGAGTAGCTGGGACTACAGGCATGTGCCACCATGCCCGGCTAATTTTTTCCTATATATATTTTTAGCTGTCCAATTAATTTCTTTCTATTTTTTGGTAGAGACGGGGTCTCGCTCTTGCTCAGGCTGGTTTCGAACTCCTGAGCTCAAACAATCCGCCCGTCTAGGCCTCCCAGAGAGCTAGGATTACAGGCGTGAGCCACCGCGCCCGGCCAGCTTGGATTTTTTTTTATTTCTTTGAGACAGGGTCTCACTCTTGCTCAGGTTGGTCTCGAACTCCTGAGCTCAAGTGATCCTCCCACCTTGGCCTCCCAGAGTGGTATTACAGGCGTGAGCTACCGCGCCCAGTCGCTAGCAGGGGTTTTTGATATTAAGTTATTATGACCTTGTCATCTTTTTTTTTCTGACATAAGAAAGGCAGCTTTATTAGAAAAACTAAAATGATTGTATGCTAACTTGAACAGCTAGGTTGTGTAAGAAAGGACTTGAAAATTCCCTTTCTAAATACTTCAAAACTTGGATTCCATTTGTACGCACCTTGTTCTTTCCACAGACTTCTAACTTCAGCCTGGAGTTGAGCAGAAACATGGTTTACAGTTTTCTTCCAATCATTCCTGACTTCTAGACAAGGTGTTGGACCTTTGAGCCAATAAGCAGGTTACTGGAAACAGTACCTGAGGAAAGACAAAGCTGTGGGTGAAAGGTTCTTTATGCATGGTATCCTTCCGCACCTGTTTTCTCCAGTTCTTTATGTATGATTTCAAGCATTTTCTTTTATTCTTAGTCTCCTCAAATACATTTTTGGAAGTGGGGAATATGAAAATTAGATATATATTTAGATACAAATGTAGATATTTATTAATATCTTTAATAATGTCTGATCTAATCAAGTCTGTTTTATATAGTTACTCTTCTCCCCTACCTGTTACCCCACTATGCTCTGTCAGGTAATTTCTGCCTCTGTATCTTTGCAGTCTTTTCTTACCAACCCTTTAGTTCGAATATTGGCTCCACTGGGAAAAAAAAAATCATCTCAGATTATTTTACACACATTAGTCGCATCTCTCTGTAATATGGTATAAAGAGCATGGGCTCTCAGAAAAATGTGGCTTCTTATCTCAGCTATAACATCTGTGAGCTGCTGAACCTGTGAATAACAGATAACACCTTTCTCTCAATGTTGTTGAGATGGAAATAAGATATGTGTAGAGCACTTGACACACATGAGGGGTTCAATAAACGTTAGCTCCCTTTCTCCTTTACTTCTCATTCTTAGGCCCTCTATAGCAACTACAGTATAAAGCATTTAACTAAAGGCCTTTTGTTTTTCCCAAAGGATTTTATATGCAAATTTTGCTCCTTAGCTACATTGTAAATCCTTTAAAACCAGGGTTGTGTCTTTCAATTCTCTTATATGCATAACTTTTCAATTCATTTAATATTTGTTTTATGACATATTGGGAATCTAAATTCAGTTTTTTCTCATTTACCCAGCATTATTCTTATATCACGTATTCAATAATAGCTTATTTCCTTTTCCCTTACTTTGTACTGCCTATTTGGTGTATATTAAGTAGTTTATTTTATATATTTGCATTTTTTCCAGTTCTTTGATTGATGTTTCTATGCTTCTACTTGAACCATGTTTAGATTAAGACTCTTTAAATACCTGATCGAATATATCACTTCTTTTCTGAAGATTTCTGTATTCTTTATTCTTTTCATTACAAAAAAATTTCTTATTACAACAGATTTAGAAAATATAGAGAAGCATAAAGAAAAAAACAAAGGTCGTCTGTAATCCTATCAAGTAGAGATAACTACTGTCAAATTGTTAAATACTTAGAATTCTTTTTTTAATGTGATCATATTATGGCTACTGACCTGTAACTCAAGTTTATTGTGCCAAAATACATATGAACTGTCTACATCATTAACATTTATCTTTACCATGAGTTGCATTGGCCTCATAGTGTTAGCATTTCACCAAGCCCCATGATTTCATCATACTTTCACCATGTCCTGTTGAACGTCGTGGTTTGCTTACAAATTATTGCCATTATATACAATGACAGTCTCTTTTGGGCAAATGCTAGTGCTTTCTTTTTTTTTTCTTTTTTAGTTAAATTAGAATTACATATGTAATTAATGAATTTTTTTAATAAAAATAAGTTGTATATTATAGAGGGGCTCAAGTCCCATGTGGCAACAATTCCCAATCCCAAGTATCTATCCAAAGATAGCCACTGTTATCAATTATTCATTTTTTTTAAAGTTTTATCCTATGCATTTAAGTACATACACATATGTGTATGTGGTACTGTTTTGTCACTTATAATGTTTCTATATAAAGAGGATCATAAGTATATACTGCAAAATGTAGAAAATAAAGTAACTGCATCATAGGGTTGATCTAGGGATTGAGTTGGTTTGCGTAGAACTCTTAGAACAGGACCTGACACATTCACTAAGTGTTACTGTTACTGTTCTGAAACCTGCTTTTTCATTCTGTGCAGAGAACTGTCCACATAGACATGGAGCTACCTTGTGTTAATTGCTTTATGTAAGACTACATTTTGTAACACTGTGACATGTTTAATAATTTTCTGGTTTTTAAACAGCACTCCAAAGAACATCTATGTACAGGACTTCTCTGAACTATACATTAAAAGCAAAATTATGGGGATAATATACATATTTTAAACTTCAGTAAATATTTCCAAATTAAATTGCCAAGTGGCTTGATCACTTCACGGTACACTCAGCTGTCTCCAACAGAATCTGTTTCTCTACTGCCAGTTAGGTCATTGATAGCTTTATAAGGTGCAGAAAAAGCATTTGCAACAAATAGGAGGGAGGGTTTATGATTTCATTTCATTTAAGCTAGCTATTCTTAACCTTGGTTACTGAACAACTGCTCGCACCCCCAGCAATTCTGACTTAATTGGTCTAGGCTATGGCCTGAGCATCACAATTTTTAAAAGGTCACTAGATGATTCTAATGTGCTGCCAGAGTTGAGAACTGATGACTTATGCTCATATAAGCTGATAAGAAAAACATTAAGATTAATTTGATCTGGAGTGGGGTTCAAGCTTCAGAATTTTTGAAAAGCTAACTCAAGTAATTTTAACATGTAATCAGGAATGAAAATCACTGGTTTAGACAAATCATAATTTATTTTCTAGAATTGAGCACAGTAACTGTGAAAAAAAAAATCAACATCTTATAGCAAGGAAGTAGGGGAAGGAAGGGATGGTTTTCAGGGATGCAATCAGCAGTATCTGCCATAACGGTCTATTTGCTAGCAATTGCTATTATGAAAATACATTGTTCATTTTAATAATGTCTTGCGGGAGAGAAAAACTAAAGCATGTGGTATGTACACATACCATGTTTAATTAGCAGTCTTTGTTTTCAAAAGCAAGCGTTGGGTTTTGTGAATCTTACATATTTTTTATTTTTTATGTTCCATTTTATCTTCATCAATTCTTTCCTTTTTTGAGATTCTTTTGTTGTGATATTGAATTCAAATTGATTTTATGTTCTTTTTTAATAAGCATTTAATTTTATTAATTATTCTTTTATTTGGTAATTTCTCAGTGTCCAGTTTTTGATATGTGAATTGCTCTCTTTTACATCATTTCTAGGTAGTTTGCATTTCCATTAAGTTTCATATTTTACATGGAGAATTACTTAGGAATATTTTTTGTTTTGGTAAATTTTAAATTTTTATTAAATTTCAAACTTACGAAAGTTACAAGAATAGAATGCAGTATTCCTGTGTACCAGTTACTCAGATTTACCAATTGTTACATTTTGGCCTATTTGCATTATCATTCTCATATGAACTTAATTGTTTTCTCTTCCTCTCACTCCACACACACACACACACACACACACACACACACACACACAAACTACACATGTTTTATTTAAAGGATTTGAGAATAAGTAGCAGACATTTTGCCCCTTCATCTTTAAATACTTCAGTATGTTATTTCCTAAGAACAAGAGTATTCTCTTATATAACCACAGTAGTTATTAAAATATGAAAGTTTAATATTTATATGATACCATTCTCTAATCCGTAATGCATATTTAAAATTTTTCACTCATCCCAAAGATATTCTTTATAGCAGTCCATCCTACCCTCTCCTCCACACATTGTCCAGGATCCAGTCTAGGATCACAGATTTAATTTAGTTATTGTTTCTCTCTAGTCTTTAATCTGGAAGAGTTCTCTCTTTTTCTTGGCATCGACATTTTTGGGGAGGGTAAACCACTTATTTTGTAGGAAGTCCCTTAATTTGGGTTTGCCTTTTGGTTCCTCATGCTTGCATTCACGTTGTGAATTTTGTGGCAGGAACACCACAGAAGTGATAGTGTATCCTTCTCAGTGCATCCGATCAGGAGATACATGATGTTGATTTGTCCCATCTCTGGAGATGTTAACTTTGATAATTTGTTAAGGTGATATCTACCATGTTTCTCCACCTAAAATTGGTAATTGTCTATTTGTAATGAATAGATAATTGTGGAGAGAGATTTGAAACTGTGTAAATAACTTGTCATCATATTTTCACTCACTGGTTTTAGCATCTATTGATAATTAATGTCGGATCTGTTATTACCATGATATTTTCAAAATGACAGGGTTTTTATTTTTATCTCCATTATTTTATCTGTATTAATTACTTGGCATTCTACAATAAAGAGCTTTGGAGCTTTCCCTTCTTTCTGACTTGTTAATTTGTCAATATGAATTCATAGATTTTTACTTGACTCAATGGATTATAATGTTACTATTTATTTTGATACTCAAATTGTCCCAGATTTGGCCAGTGGGAGCCCATTAAGGCTGGCTTCTGCATCCTTTTGACTTGTCTCTCTGATTCTCTGAGCATTTTCTTTCTGGAATGAAAAGATGTTCTGGGCTCATTTCCAAATACTCTCTTAGCTCCAGCCTGGAATGAATCATTTCTCTAAAAATGATCTTGCAGTAAAGAATATCCATAAACCAAGATCTAAGTGATAGGACTATAGGCATTCATTCTAGTCATAACCTGTTTCCAAATTTGTGTCTTCCTTCTCCTGTAGTTAAAAACCTGGCATCCATTATCCTCATATTTACGAATTTATTCAATTCTAGAATATATAAAGTTTTAGAATGCTAACCTATACTGTAGTAAAAATCAAGCATACTAAGTAGAGCTCAGTATTTGTTTATAGTTCTCTTTGTCTTTAGACTGAGATACATAGTCAAAATATTGTGCTCTAATTTACTTGGATTCATTTTTTTCATCACAGAGTGCTTATGTTATTCATTTGAAATACATTTAAGTTTGTTTGTTCCCATTTGTATTCTGTTTGACTTTCAATACTCTGCCCTTGTTGATTTGATTGTAGAGTATGTAAAACATTAACAGCCTCCAAAAGTTAAACTATACAAAAAGGTAGTTAGAGCACTGTCACTCTGTTCCCACAATCCTTGTTTTTGTGAGTATTATGGGCTGAATTATGTTCTTCCCCAAATTCCTATGTTGAAGGCTTAAACTCCAGTATCTTTAGAATGTATTTGGAAATAGGATTTTTAAAGAGATGATTAAATTAAAATGAGGCCATTAGGATGAACCCTCATCCAATCTGACTGCTATCCTTATAAGAGAGGAAATTTGGATACACAGAGACACCAAAGATCCTCACACACACAGAGGAAAGACCATGTGAGCACACAGCAAGAAAGTGACCATCTACAAGCCAAGGAGAGAGACTTCAGAAGAAACCAAACCTACAAACACCTTAATATTAGACTTCTAACCTCCAGAACTGTCAGCAAACAAATTTCTGTTATTTAAGCCACCCAGTCTGTGGTATTGTAGTATAGAAGCCCTAGCAAATTATTAATAATACACTAAGTTATTTCCTCCTGGGTCACAGTAGTTAGCTGTCACCTTGGATTATGCTGATACTGGATTCTCATTATAGATCTAGTGGCAACAGAATGGTTCTGGTGGGTCTTAGAGAGAATGAGCATGCCCTTTGAAGGCATTATACTCCAGATGATGTTATCACAGTGTTTTCAATTGGAGGAAAGCTAGTTTCTCAGATGCTTGATTGCAAATTATTTCCACTGGTAAGAGAGTCCCCAAATGACTTGGAGTTCAAGATTGTCAGTTTTATTTGGATCCTATCTAGATGTCCTAACTCCAAATTTTAGGATCCTGTTATTTACCAGTCTCCCAGCTTTCACATGGAAAACATGGTAAGGGTGTGAATTCAACTGTCATCATAGCTCAGCAACCTGAACAATTTGTGTTGATTTTTAGCAATGTCAGCCCTGCAACTACAAGAAATGAGAGATTCTTTTAGGGCTTTTATGGAAAGGTTCTAGTTCTCAGACTGTGACTTAAGCTGAGAGTTAATAAACATGAACTTGTCAGTTTCTCTTTGTAAGCACTAAAGTGGATGCTAATGACTTCATCCCACACCATAGTCCTTATAAGCCATCATTACTGCCACAGTGGTTAAGTGCAGCAATTATTTGGCTCCCAAGGCACTTGCTTTAGTTGGCACTTCATCACAATCAACCCCAGCTTGATTAATTATGAAGGCACCGTATGCCATGGATTTCTAGTATCCCAAATCCTGTTGGCCTGGAGCTCTGCACTCTAGTCAAGCCCAAATGATTAGTAAAAAGGATAGAATGGCTCAGTGCAACAAAGATTTAAGGGATGGCTAAAAGGCATGATCAAACTAATGCCCAAATTCCATCTTTGCAGGCCTGTCTCCTGGGACCACTTCAGGCATCAATTCTGTTGCAGTTAATATTTAATCAAGAGTCTAAAAATATAGTAATTTGAACTGGGAAAGTTTAGTATAAAAAAATTAAATATTAATATAATCAGAGTAGAGTAACAAAAGACTGTTCAGTAAGAAGTAAAGGAAACTCTAAAGACCACAAAAATCACAGCTACAAAGAGCAGCCACTGCTCGTAATGGTGGAGATCGAGTGCCCAAGGAAGGAGTCTTCCCAGGGATAAGATGCAGACCTTATTGGAGAAGGCACATCTGTGGCTCACTGAATGGCAATGTAATTGCTCTGGTGAAGGGCTGGGACTAAGGTGAGGCAAGGAAAACACAAAGAAGACCTCACTCTGAGGTGTTAACTCTATACTTGTGTGACCCTGAGAACATATGCCTCATATTTTGCACCATAGTTTCCTCATTCTTAAGGCAGCCATTCTCAGAGTCACAGTGCACGGTTGGTACCTGAGAGTGCCTCAGATTTTGTGCCCTACGTGCCTCACTTGCTTTACCCAAGTCCTGTCCCTGCTGTGATGCTGTACCAGTGGAACTTGCTGGAAGTCTGCCCTCTAGCATTTGCCAGAAATCCACACTCTAAGGTGGAGCAAGTTGTTCTACCAGAAGCATTTGCTACAAAACTGCCATAAGAAGCATCGGGTGCTGCTGGCCACCTTGTGCTGTAAGAGTTGGGAGCTGGAGAAGCTGCTTGTGCTGAGGAAGCCTGGTGAAGCCACCATGCCGCAGGAGCTGGGCGCTGGGGAAGCTGAATGTGCTGCAGGAGGTAGACCGGGATGCCGGAGGAGCCTGCCCGGCAAGCACACCAGGAGCAGGAGGGAACACCCCTTCCTCCTGTGATGTCTTTCAAACATCTTCTACTGACAAAGCTTAACATTGTTCTGGCAAGGAAAAATATTTATAAAGGATGGTTCTACTTTCACAGAATGAATAAAGGTGAATAAAATATGAATTTGGAATTGAGAGGTAATAAATTGATAAGTGGCACATAGTCCTCTAAGGTTTATAAAGTTAATTTTTTAAAATTTAAGCCATTTATCTCAAATTTACTTTTCTGTATAAGATAGGGATATAATACTAAATGGATATATGATTATATCTTTCAGATTTTTCCATTTAGGCAATCATAAGATCTACACATATCAGTTTTGTTTCTTACTTTCTAGTACTTATATATTTTATTTACTACAACGTTTAAGAACAAGTACTTCCTATTTCATTTGGTGTGTTCTTTCCTGTTTTTTGTAGGTACCATTCATCAGTATAAGGAAATTACCTTCTACTCATAACTTGTTTAAAGTTTATTTTTCCTTAGTTTAATAACTGGACGTTGGATTTTATCAAATTCTCTGCTTACTGGAGACAATTGTGACTTTTTTCTCTTTAATCTGTTAATGTATAGTTAATGACATTAATAGATTTTTTAATGTTTAAGCAACCTTTTATTTCTTGAATAAAATCAACTTATTTGTAATGTTTTCTTTTTTATTATATTCAGTTTGTTAGAGTTATGTTTACTATTTTTGTATCTATGTTCATAAGTTAGATTAGCCTGAAATTATTCTCTCTCATATTTGATATCTTCTCTTATTTGGTATCATGGCTATACTAGTTTCATCAGATAAACTGAAGAATGTTCTGTTTCTGTTTTCTTCTTTTTCCCCCAAAATTTGAGGGTTTTTTTCCTGAAATACTTTGTATTAATATATTCAGACGTGTAAAATATATTGTAGGTTAAATAATAATACCCATAAAACCACGATGTTTTTTAAAAAAATACATTGATAGTACCTCAAAGCCTTGTCCTTGCCCAAAGCAAATTTATTTCTTTTGCTCCCCACTGAAGTGTAACTATTAAAAGCAGACTTTTATACTAATAATTTCTCTGCTATGATAAAGATTTTTTTTTACCAACTTTGACTCACTAAAGAATATTATACAGTTTTGCCTGCTTTTACATTTATATAAATTGTATCATACTGTGTGTGTCCTTTTGTTAACTTTTAATATTTTAAAAATTAATTGGTGTTGAATGGTTTAGATATATCTTGTTTATTTTTAACACTGTATGCTATTTCATTTTATTTCATAAAGTTTATGGCTATATTGCAGCACATTTTATCCAATATACATTTTTTGTGGATAATTGGGTTGCCAGCACTTTGCTCTTAATAAAAATGTTGTTCTGAACATCTTGGTATATGTTTTTCCTAGGAGTGCAATTGCTGGGTCATAGAGAAAATGCATGTTAAACCTAGATGATGCCAAACTCTTTTTCAGTAGTTATATGAGTTTCTGCTTCTAATAGTTTTGCTCCACATCTTTGCTGACATTTGGAATAGTCATGCTTTTACCTACCTAGTATATTTAGTAGTATCTCATTTTAATTTGCATTATATTTACTAATGAAACTAAACATCTTATCATTTGAGTTACCTTTTAGCTCCTTTTCTTTTTTCCATTTTTTTAAAAATTTAAGTCAAGTCTGTGTAAGATACAATTAACCATTTCAACGTGTACAATTCAGTGGTGTTTAGTGTAAATTCAGTGATATACACCGTATTTATAATGTTGTCCAACTATCAGCTCTCTCTAGTGTTAAATTTTTTTTCATCTGCCTATAGAAACACCCTGTACCCATTTTAAGCACAAAACTTTTAACTTTTATTAATTCAAACTGATGTATTTTTTCTTTCATTGCTTGTGCTTTTGGTGTCAAATCTAAGAATCCATTGCCAAATCTGAAAACAGGAAGATTTAGAAATTCCTATGTTTTCTTTAAAGAGTTTTAGGACTTGGCTCTTCTATTTAGGTAATTGATCTATTTTGAGTTAATTTTTTATATTTTCCTGTGTTTATCCACTTCTGCCAGCACCATCATTCAGTAATCATCAAACCTGGAGTTCAGAATACTCATCTGTCTTTATCCTTCTTGTAATCTTCTGGTAGTATCACATTAACTTTTCTCTTCCCTCCTCTCTGATTTTAAAATTAGACTCTCAGTTACTTTGCTGTAGCCCTTGTTGAGTCCCTTCTTCTGTTCTCCCAAGGTTAGCCTCACAGAACTGGGAGGAAACATTGATTTTTATCAAATGCCATAAACAAATCATAATCATATTCTAAGCACAGAAGAATCTTCCCTCTCCATTGCTCATTCCATACTCATTCAGCACATTAGTCTTTCACTTGGAAAGGGCTACATCAGGAGCACCTTTGTCTTCTGTTTCCTTCAGTTTATATGCAAATTATATTTATTACTTGAGCATCTATCCCAGGTTTTCCATCCCAGGAAAAATTTAATGCTCCGAAAACCCTAAGAAATAAGTATGATATTAATAATTATCCTCATTTATAAACGTGTATGCCACTAGATTTATCTTCTTAAAAAATTAGCACAGATCCAGGACATCTGCATATTTACTAAGGTTCCCGAGTCGGCAGAGGATTTTTGTCTAAACAGCCATTTAGGAATAATTGACTTAATCCATTTTCCTAAATACCTCCTTCACCCACTAGTGTGACTTTTACTCATTCCCTCTTCTTTCCTTATCTATTTTTCAAATTGCTCAATCATATTTGAGAATTGTATAAGCCACTCACTTTTATGAAAATTAATTTAAGTCTTTCCTATCTATTATAAAAGTTTAATTTCTCTCAGAACACACAAAAAAGTGAATGTTTGCTTTTATATTTTCTTTCAGACTGTGAATCAAGGTTGAGACCAAGGAATTATTTCTGAAAAAGGATATTTATGGAGTAGAATCATCCTGATGAGAGATAATGGAAAGACTTACAAAACACAGCATTGAGTGTTCAAGTTTCAGAGGTGATTGGGAATGTAAAAGCCAGTTTGAGAGAAAACAGGGATCTCAGGAAGGACATTTCAGTGAAGTGATATTTACTCCTGAAGACATGCCCACTTTCAGTACCCAGCATCAGAGAATTCATACTGATGAGAAACTCCTTGAATGTAAGGAATGTGGGAAGGATTTTAGTTTTGTTTCGGTCCTTATTCGACATCAGCGAATTCATACTGGTGAGAAACCTTACGAGTGTAAAGAATGTGGCAAGGCTTTTGGTAGTGGTGCAAACCTTGCTTACCATCAAAGAATTCATACTGGTGAAAAACCTTATGAATGTAAGGAATGTGGGAAGGCCTTTGGTAGTGGCTCAAACCTTACCCACCATCAAAGAATTCATACTGGTGAGAAACCGTATGAATGTAAGGAATGTGGGAAAGCCTTTAGTTTTGGATCAGGACTTATTCGACATCAGATAATTCACAGTGGTGAAAAGCCTTATGAATGTAAGGAATGTGGGAAGTCCTTTAGTTTTGAATCAGCCCTTACTCGGCATCACAGAATTCACACAGGTGAGAAACCTTATGAATGTAAGGATTGTGGGAAAGCCTTTGGCAGTGGTTCAAACCTTACTCAACATCAGCGAATTCATACGGGTGAGAAGCCTTATGAATGTAAAGCATGTGGAATGGCCTTTAGGAGTGGTTCAGCCCTTACTCGCCATCAGAGAATTCATACTGGTGAGAAGCCATATATATGTAATGAATGTGGGAAGGCCTTTAGTTTTGGATCAGCCCTTACTCGACATCAAAGAATTCACACTGGTGAGAAACCTTATATATGTAAGGAATGTGGAAAGGCTTTTAATAGTGGCTCAGATCTCACTCAACATCAGAGAATTCACACTGGTGAGAAACCCTATGTGTGTACAGAATGTGAGAAAGCCTTCAGAAGTGGTTCAAAGCTTATTCAGCATCAAAGGATGCACACTGGTGAAAAACCTTATGAATGTAAGGAATGTGGAAAGGCCTTTAGTAGTGGTTCAGACCTTACTCAACATTGGAGAATTCATACTGGTGAGAAACCCTATGAATGCAAGGAATGTGGGAAAGCCTTTGGTAGTGGCTCAAAACTGAATCAACATCAGCTAATTCATACTGGTGAAAAACCCTATGAATGTAAAGAATGTGGGAAGTCCTTTAGTAGTAACTCAGCTCTTAATCGGCATCAGAGAATACACACCTGTGAGAAACCGTATGAATGTAAGGAATGTGGGAAGGCTTTTCGTAGTGGCTCTAGCCTTACTCAACATCAGAGAATTCACAGTGATGAGAAACCTTATGAATGTAAGGAATGTAAGAAAGCTTGTGGGAAGGGTTCAGAGTATCATCAATATAACAAAAACCATAATGGTGAGAAGCTCTGTGAACTGGAAAGTCTATGACTTTAAATTATGTGGTAAGAAAGGGTTTTCAACACATAAGAATATTTGTACTGGTGAAAATCTCTATGAATGTATTAAGGCACAAATGTCTTATTTATACTTCACATGTTAGTCAGCCTAAGAGAAATCATGCAGGAAAAAAATCACTGAATAAAATATTCAAAGATCTTTATCTACATTAATTCTTTCATTACTTTTGGAAAACTCATGAATGTTAAAATGAAAATAAAATGTATTTTGCCTTTATTTTAAACTCTGAAAAATTCATTTTTGGGTTAACCATGCCACTTTTTTTTAATGGTCTCATTTTGTGTGTGTGCATTATACAGAATTGCCAATCCCTATTAAAATTATTTTATTTATTAAATGTCTAAATTTATCTTTTTCCCCTCCCCTGATTCTCATCCTGACACCATTTTTAATAATTCTATATATTTTCATATTGTTTTTTACCATTTGATGGCAAGTTATATTTTTATTCATATAAATCTTGCGTATCAGGTGTTTGTTTTAAAATTTATACGTACATATTATGTCTCGCCCTGATTTTGTTAAGTAACTGTTACTTTTAAGTATCCTTTAATATCTGATGGACCTGTACCTTTTGTTTTGGAAGATTGTTTTATTTTCCTTTTTAAAGTTTATTCCTTTTTAAAGTTTACACTCTTCATTTTCGACAGCTTTCCCTTATACTCATGTGGATAAGAACAAAAGATGGATTTGGTTATCTGTAATCTTAACAATCATAGATAATTACTGTCAAACTTTTGGAGAAAACCCTTTACAACTATATCTCTCATTGTTTTGGAAACAAGGTGTGGTTATGCTATTCAATAACCAGCCCTTAATATTCTTTGTAAATATATTGTTAATATTTTATTGGTTTTATAGTATTCACCTGTCTATATTAAACTCCTATATTGTCAAATACTGAAAGTTTTGCTGTTATAAACAGTTACACCTTGATGGCCCCTTTTGAATGTGTCATTATTTATTGTTCATTTCAGAGATAATGTGTGCATCACTTTTGCATATAAAAGATTTATACATTAGAGATAAAGCTGCCCGTCCCTTTGACTAACATCCCCAACCTCAGTTCCTTTTCAATGTTAACCAACTTACTTATTCTTTCATATCTTTTATATGCATATAAAATGTACACATGGTAATGTGTGGGTATAATTACAGAACTTCAAAGGCTTATTGTGTGGATTCTATAATTGTGCCTATCACATAAAATAAATGCTTAGTTAAGATTATTAGCTATCATCATTGTTATTATCTTCTCAAGCTTGATTCTTATTATTTATGGAAAAACTTTTAACCATTATCCATACCTTAACTCAACAACAAAGACCTCATAGTAGAGAAAGACATTCATGTAAATGAGTATAGAACACGTTTGATCAACATTCATTCTTGTTGAATAGAATAGTTTACCCTAAAGAAAAAGATGAGATTATGAAGTGTGATAAGGCAAATGCACCATAAAGTTCATACCAGGGTAGAAATAAAAATAAAACTATGGTAGACCTTTTATAAAAATATGAATACTAAATTACATTTACTTTTTAAATAAATGTGAGTTGACTGCATAGAAACCTGTGAGGACCTATCATACACAGAGGAAATTTTATCTAAATCCATTCATATGTTAGAATATTAAAGAAGTTATAAATAAAGAAACTAAGCGGGCCGGGCGCGGTGGCTCACGCCTGTAATCCTAGCTCTCTGGGAGGCCGAGGTGGGCGGATCGTTCTGAGCTCAGGAGTTCGAGACCAGCCTGAGCAAGAGCGAGACCCCGTCTCTACCCAAAATAGAAAGAAATTAATTG
>CAUYSK010080340.1:0-14302 GCA_963575035.1 Avahi laniger | reverse complement strand
AAAGTCCTGCCCTTAGACTGTAACGTAAATTTTGTACCTGATTTTTTAGCCTTTTGAATGAAAACTGCAATATCAGCATCAATGTTTACTTAAACCTCCATCCTGACAGCTTCATACTGCATGAGACAATTCTTAAAAAATCTCTCTTTTACTCTAAAATCTCAACAATTAGTTCTGTTCCTCTGGAGAATACTGGTATCAACCAATGTGAAAATCTTTGCTGTTAGTAAACTTCTTCTGAGAAGGCCTAGCTACCTCTGTTTGAAATGAGAGTGAGAAGGAGATATTGTCTCATCAGAAATATTTTTCCTTTTGGGGTTTGTGTGGGGATTTAGTTGTTTGAATTTATTTTTAATCTTTTTTTGAGGGAATGAAATTTTCATGTCTTCTAATGACCTTTTATTAATACTAATTAGTTATATGTGGTGAAATGGGAAGAAAGATTTTGTATTGGATAGTTACTTTTTACGACGTAAAATGAGAAAATTAACAGCTACCCTTACTGCCGTATAATATTATAATATTATATGCTAATGTAATATTCATGAGAGAGTCAAACAGGAAAAAACATGTTTAAATTATTTAGCATTTTTAAATAACTTCACAATATTAGATTTAATTTTCATTGCCACATTCTCTACTAATCCATTATTTCCCTTATTAAAAATGACAATTATTGAACATCTATGATGTGCATACCATTACACTATTACTGATGGATTAATTGCGTTTTATAAATTAAAGTATGCAAGAATTTTTATTTTTTTTCCTCTAATTAAACGTAAATTCTATTCCAAGTGCTGATGTTTTAATTGGTAGAAACTTAATCTTCCTTTGCGCTACTCCTTAGTTCCTGAAATTCTACATATTGTAATATCACAAAAGGGACAGTTGGAGGAATCTGGTGTTTTGTCCATATGGAGATATTTCATAAAGTCTTACCATTCCATGTCTAACATGAATTCATTTCATTAAGGTTTCTTCAATACTAGTGACTTTCATGGCAATTATAAAGCTTCTTTCAGGTGTCATGAAATTTACCTTGCTATTCCTATGCCTCCATGCATAAGAGAAAATTATGTCTAAGAAAACCGTGCATAAGAGAAAGCTATGTCTATGACCCATATACTTAGACATATTGAAAATTTTTCCGTCTAAAATCTGTAAGTTTCCTGCTTTCTATAGAAAAAGGAACATCTGTTGTTTCCTGGAAGGCTAAATTCTATGCGGCGGGGGGCGGGGGAGGGCCATGGTGTACCCTGCACCATTTGTTTGGGCATTAGATCCCATACTTTGGAACCATAAATAACCTATCATATTCCTCTTTGACAAATAATGTGAGAGCAGGAATTACTTCTTTAGTGATGTAATCAAGCTTCATGGTTTTTTTTGTTTTTTTCTTTTATTTCAACATATTAGGGGGGTATAGATGTTTAGGTTATGGTTACCTATGTTGCCCTTGCCCCCGCCCCCAAGTCCGAGCTTCAAGCCTGTCCAGCCCCTGAATGGTGAGCATCATAATCTTTGTGTATGCATATACACATTGCTCCTCCCCACTTCCCCCTGCCCAACATCCAATAAATGTTATTCTTATATATACACTTATGTGTTGATCAGTTAATACCAATTCAATGGTGAGTACATGTGGTGTTTGTTTTTTCATTCTTGGGATAATTCACTTAGTAGAATGTGTTCCAGCTCATTCCAGGAGAATACAAGAGGTGCTATAACACCATTGTTTCTTAAAGCTGAATAGTACTCCATGGTATACATATACCACATTTTATTAATCCACTCATGTATTGATGGACACTTGGGTTGTTTCCACATTTTAGCAATTGTGAATTGTGGTGCTAGGAACATTCGAATGCAGGTGTCTTTTTAATAGAGAGACTTTTGTTCTCTTGGGTAGATGCCCACTAATGGGATTGCTGGACCAAATGGTACTTCTACTTGTATCTCTTTAAGGAATCTCCATATTGCTTTTCACAGAGGTTGCACTAGTTTGCAGTCCCACCAGCAGTGTATGAGTGTTTCTATCTCTCCGCATCCAAGTCAACATTTATTGTTTTGCGACTTTTTGATAAAGGCCACTCTCACTGGAAATAAGTGATGTCTCATTGTGGTTTTGATTTGCATTTCCCTGATGATTAGAGATGTTGAGCATTTTTTCATATGTTTTTTTGGCCATTATTAAGAATTATCATAGTAGATTTAATATTTCTAAAAATTGTATTTTTTTGGATTATTTCAACACCTTATATTCTTTATGATCTGCATGTCTTATTGTTCTTTTCTTTTTACTCCAGCATCACTAAGGGGTCATGTTACTCTATCATATGCAACTATGGGCAGATGTTCTTTCAGCTGAATAGAAAATTACATTAGTTTAATAGCAGAAAGAGCCTACTTTGGAAATATTTCTTGTTCCAGGGCCAACCTTCCATTTTTGCTGTTCATTCTTGGTGAGAAATTATAACAGTGGTTAAGAAAATGAGCTTTGGAGCCAGAACCAAAGAGTTTGCATCTTGTCTTTGGTACTTACTTGCATCTTTCTGTGCCCCAATTTCCTCATCTATAAAATAGGGAAAATAATAATAACAGATTTAGTAATAGTTATAACTTTATAAGGAATATTAAATGAGGTAATGTTTTAATTGCTTAGAAAATTGCCTGGTACATAGTAAATTTATATAAGTTTTGTTACATAAAAGAAATAAATTCTATTGCCACATTTTACTTCCTTCATCTTTCTCAAGTTATCATTCTTTCTACTTTACTTATTTCTCCTGTATCCCCTCACAGTGTTGGCACTATTTTATTTACTTTCTGTACCAGAATTCAGTAATGTTCTTTGTGGGAGACTTATGAGTTATTAGCCATTAAGATTTGGGGAGTTAAAGTCAAACAATAGTTGCATTCTTCACTCCCACACATTCTACAGCAGTTGTCCAGTACTGTTGCTCTGAGATACTTATTTCTCAATTAAGACATGATTACAAAATATTGGTTTTTAATAAAGTACAGTGGTAGCCAAGATAGTCTCTATGTTAATAATCAGAATTCCATCTTAGTAGAAGAGTTTTTTCACAAACAAGGCAATTGCTATTGAAAGTCATAGAGAAAAACACGAAAAGACCCCAAGACATATACCAGTTTTATTTTGTTTCAGTTTTGACAATAGTATTCAGTTTAGACTTGAGCATTATCATTGCTATGAATCAGGGGCAGGAAGGGTGGAGGGAGAACTTATTATGGCAGGGCAAAAGATCAAGTCATTATAAAATGCCACATTACAAAAAAATAAGAACTCTACACTAACCAACATTTGCATACAGCATGTGCAAAGCTGATCAACCACCATTTTTTGGGTAGCTCTCTATTGCCTGTAAGTACTACACAGATACAAGCATGTTTGATAAAGCAAATGTTTATGAACCCATTAGCCCCCGTACATTGAAAAGGTGCTCTGGGTATTTGATTTATTTTCTGATTAAGATTCATGTTAATTTTTGAAAATCTAATTTAGAACATCAAGATATGCACCCCAGTTGTGTATCTAAATATTTCTAAAGATTATAACAAATATGTTAATTTTTCTTATAAAGAAATGGACACTCTCATTTGATTTTCTTCATTCAAAGAATAAGCTGACCTATGATTTCATGGTTCGAATGTTACTTTAATTAGTTAAATAGTTGGCTTTTACAAGTAGTAACCATTCTGTTTTATGGGATACCATTGTAGCACTTGCTCATTTTTCAAAAAAAAAAAAAAAAAACTCAAAGTCACAATCTGAATCCTGAATTTTAATTAATTGGCATCCAAATGATTGAGTGGGGCATTATCAAAATATTTAAAAATTTCAGTGGAGGAACAGAAATAATTTAATTTTTAGATTGCACTCTAGTTTCAGGAGTTCCTATTTTCAGGAAGTTGCTTTTTAAACCGCCAAATGAATAATGGATATCTTGTTAAAGATGAGGTATTTCATAAGGAATCATAAAAATTTATTCATAAAACAAATATTTTCCTTAAATGTTTCAAAGGTAAGCACAATGTTTATCAAGAACAAGACTGAAATGTCCCTATCTGTACATACCCTATACACGGTAATACCATAGATACACGGTAATACTATATATACAGCGTAAACCACCACTCTGTGATGTATCTTAAATTGCAATTGAAGCCTTAGGTAGTCAGGACAATTAAGACTGTCAGATACTTACAAAAAAGAACCTCAAGTAAAGAGCACCCACTATGTAAGAAAGGATTGTGTCTCTAACAAGATTTTAACTTTGTTAACAAATGAAAGAATCAGTAATTGGTAAGAAATTAGTAGCGTTAATTATATGGCACTCCATTTCGTAGAATACAATCAGAAGTAACTAATTGGCTAGATAAAATATTGCTGATTGAGTATCTTCTTATTCATGGAGGATAAGTGTTATTATACAACAACATCTAATTCCATCTGATATCTATTTATCCCAATTATACCTTATTTTAAATTGGTAGGTCAAATTTTTGGACTTTAAGGTACATATTTTTAAATTGCATGTTTTTCTAAAAAAGTGCCATTCTGAAGACTGCTGCAATAGCTTTTTAATCAAAGAGTCATTAAACTGATAGTAAAATTCCAAGATGCCTCTTGGATACAGATGTAGATGAGGTTATTGCATCATGCTCACCTTGTACTCTACATCCTCATCAGTTTTCTTAAGAATGAATCAGAGTGGCATGAATTGAAAGTCAGAATTTGAAATTTGGCAGAACTTCACTAATTCAGACTTGAGTACTTTAAAACTTGTGACAATTTGGACAGGTCCTGGATTGCGATTTACCTTTACAAAATTAATCACTTCTTCCTACAGTGAATAAATTAATTCTGGAACTCTCCCTAAAAAGCATAAATTAGCTCTGTCAAATATTGTAGGATGTTATTATTGTAGAACACATGGCTTTCATGAAATGCAGAAGCATACATTAAATAATAAATGTGATTCTCCTTCCATTCCATTTGGGTTGTTTATCTAATGTAGTAGATCTGTACTTATGTATCTACATTTTCTAAAGTTATTTCTCTCCTAACAAATAAAAGACATTTAAAAATATCTAGGTAAAGGAAAATTTATGGTTATTAATTTGGCACCCAAGGGGTCAGATTCAGGACCTTTTCCTTATTAACAACGGTAAATTAACCAATCACAGAATTCCAAATAACATATGTGAACTAAAAATAAAATTCTGAGCCCCCTGACAACTAAGTGCACACCCTCTGGGCCAAGAGGACATCAGAAGAACCTTAAAACTGAGTTCCTGATCATGAAAGGAAGAGAGGTCAGATGCACCTTTTATATTTTCTCTCTTTTGGAGTTTAGATACAAAAATTGAGCAGCATTAACGTTAAAACAAAGATCATAAGACTGAAAAAACAGACTCTTTGTGACAACAAGATGCTAAATTATTAACAGGACCTGAGGCCATGCAAGGCAAAGGTTAAATGACACCTGCAGGCCATCAATTTGCCTAACAGATCACTTTAGTCTGTATATTATGGCTTGTATCTGATTAACAGACATTCTTATCTTAACTTAAAACAGTGTAAGCCTTTAGACAAAGCTTTATTTCTTTAACCAACTACGAATCAAAGAATCTCTGAATCCAGCTACAACCCCTCAGCCCCCTAGATGTCTCTCCTTTGTTCCAGAGAAACCAATGTATACCTTCCATGTATTGATTTACGATTTTACCTGCAATTCCTGTCTCTTTAAAATATATAAAACCAGTCTGTATCCCAACCACCTTAGGATCACTTAAGCCTTCTTTGCTATGAATCCCCAACAATCACACATTTTCAGCTCAGAATAAACCTCTTTAAATTATTTTACAGAGTTTGAGTTTTTTTCAGTTTGCACATATAAATGTTTAGAAATTGGTGTCCTCACTCTATCTTTTGAAAGTCCCCTTAAAGCCTACACTAGGAAAACAAATTTGAACAGATTTGTCAGTCACATTTTGAGCTGTCCTGATTGAAATAAGTAAAAGTGGCTACTTCAAAAATATACCTCATAAATTAATTTTTTAAAAACAAATTCAGACTGGCCAGACGCAGTGGCTCAGACCTGTAATCTTAGCACTTTGAGAGGCTGGGGCGGAAGGATCACTTGAGCTCAGGAGTTCAAGACCAGCCTGAGCAAGAGTGATAACCCATCTCTATTAAAAATTGTAAAAATTAACTAGATGTGGTGGTGCATGCCTGTAGTGTCAGCTACTTGTGAGGCTGAGGCAGGATTGTTTGAGCCCAGGAGTTTGAGGTTGCTGTGAGCTAGGCTGATGCCACGGCACCCTAGCCCAGGAGACAGAGTGAAATTCTGTCTCAAAAACAAAATCCTCACAATACCCTGGAATAATAAATAAAAAAATAAATAAAAAAATAAATAAAAAAAAGACAAAAAAAAACAAATTCAAACTGGTTTACCTCAGAACTAATTTGTTTCAGGAAGTTTTACTAAACTTTGCCTAATTGACATAAATTGTACTATATACAATTTGTGATAAACTAAATTATGATAAATTTAAGTCATATTATGAAATAGCAATTCTTAATTTTTTTCAATCCATGATCTTAGAATCAGGTTTAATAATCAGTGGAATAAATGACCATTTAGAAGATGCTTTTAGAGAAATGCTTGTACGTGAACCAACAAATTAACTCCACTATTATTACCAAACCACATTAGAAACATACATTTACTGTCTTATTTTCAACACTAGAGTTCAGCACAAAATCACCTGAAGAAACTTCATGGAACACACATTGCATATACTACTTAAGAGTATTTCTTATAAATTCATAAAACTTATTTTTTAAGAAGAGGGAGGTAAAATCAAGTTTTTCTTTCATACCTGTGGTTGGGGATGAATCCAGATCTCCACAGTTGTTGTTGAGTCTTTCATGGGGGTGTGAGATCGCACGACCTCCGTCATTGTCTTTAAAAGAGAAAAACAAAATAGAAGTATTTTTAAGCTGTTTGTTAAAAGCAAAAAACACAGTGCATTTCACACAAACGGGTAGCTAAATTAGTGCCAGGGGAAATTATCTCTTTCTAGACATCATAGTTTATTTATTTAATAAGTAGCCATTGAGGGTTTACAATGTGCCAGGCACGGCTCTAGGTACTGAAAATAAAAAAAAAGAGAGACAAAAAATAAAAAGAAAAAATAAAAGAAATCCCTTTTCTCATGGAGTTTACATTTCAGTGTTCTGTTAAACATATGAGTGGAATCATGGAGTAAAATTTAAAATATTTAAATGGATGAAGTTTAAGCAGGAGAGACTTTCAGTCTAATGCTTTTACAACTTAATGGCTTCAAGAGCTGTATTTGTGAATGCACCATTTTTTTCAAAATTAAAATCTATTGTGGGTATGCCACCACAACATAAATTTATTATCTGCAATAAAAAGATATTTAATAAATATGATAAATGCCAAAAAATTTATAAACCAATACACAGTTGTTATCCTACCAACCCAGAGCAATTATCAAAGTCTTGGAAAGATGATATCTGTTTTCATTTAATTTGCCTTAGGAGTATGTTCTCTGTTTTTAAAATATTGAATATATATCATATTCTTTGTGTATGTGATTTTAACATATGGGGTAAAGGATTTGGTAAAAAGTTATCATTTGATCTGTGAAAGGGGAAGATTTTTCAAAGAAGCTGGGAAAACTGAACTCAGTGACTATTTTAACAGAAGAGTCACTCCTCCTCCCAAAGATATGGAAGGGAAATATTTACAGTGGGGAATATGTAACAGAGGGCACAGCCTGAAAAAAATAGCAGAAATTTTTTCTGTCTCTTAAAAACATCTTCCATTCATTTTTGAGAACTAAAACCTGCATCCCTGCTTCAGGCCAGTGGTTGGAAGGGTCACAGTAATGTCTTTTGTTCTTCGTGCTACAGGACATGGCTCAGCTCCGACCTGGCAGAGGGAGGTCCTAGGTGGAGATCACGGGATTGCCTTCAGTGAGATGGGACGGAGATGGGACATCAGGATCATCAACTGTAGTTGAACAGCAATTGTCCGAAGCTGAGAACCCACCTTTTAAAAGTTCTGTATTTCTGCGTATTATTTGGACGATGGCATTTCAGACAGTAGTCTCCATCCTCCTCCTCATTTGCCAGCAAATTAATAAAACTCCTCTTTCCTTCTCCTCAAACCACTTGTCCTTGTTCTTCTGATGTGGCCTTGTGGACAAGTGCTGAGCTTTCGGTAACACTATCAGATGCTTTCGTGAAACAACAGCAGAGTTGAGTAGCTGCAGCAGAGACCTTATGTCACACTCTCATGATTTTGCACTGCTGTTTGGTGCACTACATATTGCAGTGATGCAGTTACAACTTGACAGGGTTTTAAGTGCCACATGTATTGCCTTACCATGACAGTTTATTTCATTTATTTATTTTTATTACCAGTGCATGCCCTTTATGTCAAAACAAGAAAAGAGAAAATCAGATTTGGAACAACACATTTTAAAGGTATTTGAGTAAGAATTATTTTGTTATTGAATTAAATGACAAATCATGTTTATTATGCAATGACACTATAGCTATGACAAAAAGAATACAATGCGCATTGACATTATGAGACTGAGCCATTATCACAATATTCCAATTCACAGGAAAGCAAGTCAGAAGCATTAGAAAATTAGAAAGAAACATCTCATCACAGTAGAATTTCTTCACAAAAATAAAAAAAGAAAAATGAAGATGAGGCTAGGACCAAAGTAAGTTTTTGAAAGGCTCATTTATTAGCCAAGCAAAGAAAGACACCTACTGATGGTGAGTGAATTAAATCAGGTTTACTTACAATACCTGAAGAAATGTGTCCAGAAAAAATAAACTTAAGACTATTAGCCTTTTGGCAAATACAGTAACTGAAAAATTGAGGACATTGAGAACAGTATTGATAGTGAATTAAAAAAACAAGAGCAAATAATTTTGAGTAGATTCCTTGTCTTGTCATAAGTTAACAGATGTTACCAACATTGCTCAGCTGTTATTATGTGAAGAAGGAATGCCAAGTTTGAAGTGACTGAAGAATTAGCCTCTACAAATAGTCTGTCTAGAACAGAACAGACAAGAATAACTTTAAAGAAGTTAAGAAAAAGCTAATTCAGTAAAACCTGAAGTGGGATTTGCTAAGAAGTGTTACTACTGATGGTGGGTAAAATATGTATGAGGCTGAAAGTAGCTTAGTTTAACAAAACAAAGCTTGCAAAAATATAAAATGTTCAAAGTCTATGGCTATTTATTGTATTATACACCAACAAGGCACTTTGTGGAAAATATTTGAATGTATCATGTGTTATTGAACCAGTCAAATCAATAGTAAACTTCATTCACTGTTGTGAACTGAATCATTGTAATTCTGTGAACTTTTGTCAAAAATGCAAGCTGAATATTTTGACTTGCCCTACCAAATAAGTAGTTGAATGGCTTAGCTATGACAAAGTTTTATGAAGATATTTTGAGCTTGGGCCCAAGACTGCAAATTTACTGAAATAGACACAGCACCTTCAATCACTATCATCAGTGAATCACTTTGGAAATTGATATTTGCTGCAGACTTGATAACGTCTCATGATAAATAAACCTACAATTACAAGGCAAAATAGTACTTACATGTGAAACTTAAACTAAACTAATTTTGACAACTAAAGTTGTTTGAATCACAAGTAATATGAAGCTGCTTTATATACTCCAGCACTTTGGAAATTAAAATAACAAACAAAATTTCCATTTCCACACAAATTTGCAATGAGTTGTGACAAATATGCAATTGAACAGATTTACCTAATCTTCAATTGGAAATGATTAATTTTCAATGTAGTGGTATGCTAAGTGGCAAATTAAGAAAAGAATCTAATACAATTCTTCAAATGCGGATATCTAATTTCCTTTGTTTTGTATATATACCCAGCAGTGGAATTGCTGGATCATATGGTAGACCTATTTTTAGTTTTTTGAGGAACCTCCATAGTGTTTTCTAGTGACTGTGCTAATTTACATTCCTGGTAACAGTGTATTTGTGTTCTCCTTTCTCCACATTCTTGACAGCATCTGTTATATTTTGTCTTTTTGATAATAGCCATTTTAACTGGTGTGAGATGATATCTTATTGTGGTTTTAATTTGCATTTTCCTGATGTTTAGTGATGTTGAGCACCTTAGGTATTAATAAGCAGAATATATAAGAAACTGACACAACTTAATAGCATAAAACAAAGAATCTGATTTAAAAAATGAGCAAAAGATATGAATAGATATTTCTAAAAAGACATACAAATGGCCAACAGGTACATTTAACCCCTTTTTAAGCCAAGTCTACTCTAATTGCATTTCCCATCACATTTTAAGCATCTAATTTAAACATTTTCTGTCAACTGTGAGCAGTTTCATGGCTGCTGGCCTGCCCAATGTCAAACAATAATGCTGCTACCACCCAACCAGGTTGATTGCCCGTTGCCCCAGAGGAAGCCAATAACCTGATACAGCAGCTGTTACAGCAGACAAAGGGTTTAATTCTGCATAGCATTAAGTAGGGAAATGGGAGGAATTTCTCAAATCTGCCTCCCCAAGGATTTGGGAGACAAAGTTTTAAAGATAGTTTGGTTGGCCAAGGATTAGGCAATTAGGTTTGCTAATAGTCTAGGTTCAGGGCAAAATTATAGGGGTGTAGAAATCATGCTTCAATTCCTGAGGTCATAATTCCAGTTGAGTCAATTTCTTGGTATAGGCTGCTGGTCTGGGTGGATCAGCCAATCCACTGGAATGCAGGACCTGGAAGATATCTCAGACTCTACCTTTAGGTTTCAAAAGGCTTATTTATGGAGAGAGTTAAGAATCTTTATGACTACCAGCGATGGGACTCCAGAGTAACAATTATGGACAGTGACTAATTATTATCATTATTTTTAGCCAGACCTGATCCTTCACAGAGTTTTACAACTCCTACCCCAGTTCTCACCTTGCACCCCTTTCTTGATTTGTGTAAAGGGCCATTTCAATGCTGCATTCAAATGTCCATTGAATTAAGTATGTATGGATGGTATTTTAGGTGGTAAAAGGTTTAAAGCTATGTAGGTATAACTTGTCCATTTAAATTTGGTAACTAAAATGTCTGCCTTATAACATTCTTCAGTATTCAAATATCAGAAAAATTTTATTGAAATTTGTCTTGTACAAAAATAAGAACTTAAAGGTAAAATAACACTCCCATTTCTGCCAACATTCTTATCACTCCTCCACCTCCTACTGAAATCCCACAGTTATAAGACTAAGAACTAATCTAATAGAAGACCTCCGATATACAGAACTATTGAGGATTAACTATAACACAAGTGAAAGAAATGACAATTTCAGGAAATCTTAGTGCTCAAATACATTTAGGCCTGACTGCTTTAAGAAAATGAAATACGGTTCATCAGTGAATACCTGAGAAATAAAATGTAGATCTGCATTTCTGTTTCCTTACATGTACTATACACTGCGCCAAACTGTATCTTCCCTTTTATGGAATTAGATGTCAAGCTGTCAAGAAAAGAGTAAAATGCTTTATAATAATCACAGTCTTTGTAGATTTAAGCCTCATTTTAATCCAGTTCATATTAAGACAGTGCTCAGTGCCAAAAAGTGAGAAGTGCGTCTTACCAATGATCTTAAAGAGTTTTGAGAAGTGTCACTGGCATTATTGCTAATAATAAAAATAATTCTTCCAAGGGAAGGATGGATAGATATTGGATCTTATTATTATTCCTGAGTTAGAGATTACTAGTTCATAGTTTAGACATCGGAAGGGAATTTGACGTTGTTTAAAATTGCATTAACTCCTTCAAGCACGAATGTACTATTTCACCAGTGATTCTTTGTGGGCCTAAAGAAATAGACATATGTAAAAGAAAAGGTGTTCATTTATATTATTTCCCATCTTTTAGAATTTAGAAATTTCATGACTTAAAAATTTTCTATAATCTGCTTGTATGATTTTATTTATGGAGGAGGTGGGAAGAGACTGGCTTATAAGGAGCATTGCTTCAGACTAAATGCCCGAAATTCTATTAAATCTCCCCTAATGTTTTGTCCAAAACAAGAAAAAGATTTTAACCCAAATTTCCATTTACAGAAATGTGAAATATAGCTCAAAATATATACAATGATATAGCCTTGTGATAAATGAGAAAAGAAAAATATTTTCAGCTTAGTCTTTCATGAAAGACTTAGTCTTTCATGAAAATAATAAGAAACTGTTACAGGTGACCTAAAAGAGTAAAATTCACTTCCCAAAATATAACAGCCTTGTTAAAAAAAGGCTTATGAAGCAAGATAATTTGATTGAACTTTCTAAATCTGGCAGGTCCTTCTTTGCTCTTCTTCTCAAATGTTTTCCTGACAGTGTCACACAGAATCTGAGCTTTAGAGACTTGACACATTAACTGCATTCTTTAACCTGACTAATCCCAAAGCTGCTGGACAAGGTAAACCCAGACTGATTCTGTGAATGTTTTAAGGAGAAATGTGAATGTATCCTTTTCTTCTCTCAATCAGAAATTTTATTGCAACTCAAACCTAATGGTAAGAAAATCATCCTTGGAACGAGATCATGCTATTTCTGATTACAGCCTCAATGTTACATTTTTGTTCCAAAATCTAGCAAAAAGAGAATCCAGAGAAGCTTCAGTGTACTCAGCAATTACATTTCTTTCTCAAATGCAACAGATTTTCCACTAGAAATGGGAGTATGCTGCCATTTTCCGGGTAATCATAGCCACCCCAGTAATCTCAAGTTTTATAGAGATGTGACATTCTAAATGATCACAGTAATCACTTTATTTCGGCTACCAAAGGCTACAGGTGAGTTTAACTGATAGATTATTGTTATTTTACTGCTGTATAGTTGGCATATTTATGGGATAAGGAAAAAGAAAGTACTCTCAAACAAGCATGTGAGACATTTTTTTGGAGAGTCCTATATAATATCTAGCACAATGATATGTGCCTGAAGACATGTAAGTATGTGGGTGATGCTTCTAGTGATTACATTTATAAAAACTTTCCCTCATTCTCATTTCCTTCCTTATAAGAAATCAAGATTCTTACTATGGAAATAATATTCATGGCAAAGTTTGCTATGGCAAAGTTTATAAATATGAAGTGTAACTAGATGCTTATTTTTGCCCATGACATATATAGATGAATAATTTCCATTAAAAGCCTGGATATAATATCAACTTTTAATTTTTATAATTACAGGGCACATTTCCAATTGTAGTGAATATACTCCAGAGATTTTCTGAAATAGGAGAAACTCTCAGCTAATTCCTACTCTCCTTAATGTTTTGTAAGGTCCTCCTGACACGCCTTTCTACCATATATTTAGCAAAGGTGGTAGGCAATATTTAAGTAAGAAAAGACAGATGTTTAAAAGAAACTAAAATCTACTCAACAATATGGTACAGCAGCGGAAAGGCTAGGGCCTTTGGAATCTGGCTGTACAGTCTACTAGTTTTATGAATTCTGTTAAGTTATTTAAGATGACTCTCAGTTTCATCATCTGTGAAATGAGTATAATAATATGGTCTCATAGGATCATTGTATGATACTGGGTTACTATAATAAAATGCTTAGCACTTTATAATTATCTTCTTGACTTGCACTATTATGGCTGTATCTTCTCTAACAACATGAAACAGAAGCCATCTAGAGCCATCCACCACATAATTCATTCATATTCTCTCTCTCTCTCATTCTCTCTCTCCTAAGTGAAACTATCACTTCAATACAGAAGAAAGGGCCTGAGCAGCCCTGCCAGTGGTGGAGAAAGCTGGCTTCACAATCTTTTATTCTAATTCAAAAATGAGCCTCAATTCGCATCAGTAATTGAGGTGATGAAGCACCTCAAAATTTTTGAAACTAGAAATTCCAATTACTTACACAGTTTTTTTTTTTTTATTTCAGCATAATATGAGGGTACAGATGTTTAGGTTACGTGTGTTGCCCTTGGCCCCCCTCCCCCCTCAGTCCAGGTTTCAAATATGTCCATCCTATTGCGTGGTGCGCATTGCACTTTTTGTGTACACATATACCCGTCCCCTCCTCCCCCCTCCCCCCTGCCCAATATCTAATAGATGTTATTCTTATATATGCACTTATGTGTTGATCCGTTAATACCAATTTGATGGTGAGTACATGTGGTGCTTATTTTTCCATTCTTGGGATACCTCGCTTAGTAGAA
>CAUYSK010080338.1:0-10668 GCA_963575035.1 Avahi laniger | reverse complement strand
TTTGAGCCAATGATCTCAGCACTGCCCTAAAACAAGTCTATGTTACATAACTACCACCTTCGTGAAAAATAGCCCAATAATCCCTGTTGGGCTCACTGCATACTTTTTCAGCTTGGGGAGTACTAACAGTGTTAACAACTGCCTCTGGAAGGAAATGTTGAGGTTTATGTTCTTATTTAGAGGAAACAGTAATAATTTTAATTTGTTTCAATGCTACATAATGTGTGTGTGTCCCTCCCCTCCATGGTGTCCATCTCTACAAAAGTGGCCAAGGTTGGGCCGGGCACGGTGGCTCACGCCTGTAATCCTAGCACTCTGGGAGGCCGAGGTGGGTGGATCGTTCTGAGCTCAGGAGTTCGAGACCAGCCTGAGCAAGAGCGAGACCCCTTCTCTACCAAAAAATAGAAAGAAATTAATTGGACAGCTAAAAATATATCTAGAAAAAAAATTAGCCGGGCATGGTGGCTCATGCCTGTAGTCCCAGCTACTCGGGAGGCTGAGACAGTAGGATTGCCTGAGCCCAGGAGTTTGAAATTGCTGTGAGCTAGGCTGACGCCACGGCACTCGCCCCAGGCAAGAGAGTGAGACTCTGTCTCAAAAAAAAAAAAAAAAAGAAAGAAGAATGCTATATAACCGTGGCAAGATAGATAGACATAGTGTGGTAATGAGGAGGGAAGACTAAAGATAAGATGTATTGTACTTTTGTGCCTGGATTCTTTTCACGTTCATATTTGTTGGTCCAGAAGTACTGGAAATTAGGATGATTTTCTAATCTAGACTCTAGACACTTGAGGTCTCTTAAATATTGCTGCATATTGTCCTGAAAACTAGAAATTGATTTATTAAGGAGGAATTTGGGATGGAAGAATACATGCAGGTGCCATTCAGAGCCTCTCTCCCCTCGACCTGTCACTATTCTGTTCCAGCCTCACTGTTCACCTCAGGATCTTTGCATGTGCTGTTCCCTCTGCCTAGAATACTAAATAGCCATATATGGTTTGGTGTCTCACTACCTTTCTTTGTTCAAAAAGATATCTTAGCAAGGCCTTTTCTTCATCCTACTTTTTATCATTTGAGCCTACATGTCAACACTGACTTTTTCCTATCGTTTTTCCCCATAGCACTTAACCAGCATTTAACATACTGGTTACTTAATTAGTTGGTATTTACTCTCAATAGATTGGACATTTCATGTGGGCAGACTTTTTGTCTGTTTTGTTCACTGTTAAGACTCCAGGACCTAATAATACAGTTGTTCCTTGGTATGTTAATGTGTGGAGGATTGTTCAGGACCTCCATGTATACCAAAATCTACACATACTCAAGACCTGTAGTTGACCCCATGGAACCCATGTATACAAATAGCCAGCACTCGAGATGTGTGAGTTTTGTATCTTATGAATACTGTGTTTTCAATCTGCTTTTGCTTCAGAAAAGCGTAGAGTGTAAGTAGACTCTTTCAGTTCAAACTCATGTTCAAGGGTCAATGATACATAGTCCCTGGCAGATAGTAGGCACTCAAATATTTATTGAGTAAATGAATGTAAACTGTAGGTATGTATACTGCAGTCAATTCAAAGGGCTCATCATGGTTTTCTGTTGTGTTGAAGATTATTTGATGTAGAATGTTCTTAATAAAAGAGTTGGTTGAATCCTGTAGATAGATACTTTCGTTGTAATGGAATATTTTTTTAATAGGGACTCACCTGTATATTGAAAGGGAATTTTTATTTGGAATATTTTGTAAATTATTCTACTTACCCAAATTTCACAGTTTTTTTCTCTTGATGTTTTCTTGTTGATTACTGAGCCCATAAGAATTACCAATAAATCTTTTACTTCTGTCTTAAATGTATATACACGTACATACATACACACATTTATTTATATGTATACTAAAACTTGTGAGAGCTCGCTGGAGTAGTGTAGCTTTGACTTTTAGCTTATAGCTCTAATTTTTAGATGGGATGAGAAGTTAATTACATGCAAATAGATTTTTCTGCTCCTAATTATGGTTATATTTCTTCCTTTATAGGAGTAAAACTACCACTGCTGATGATGTGAATGGATTTAAACCTTTGTCAGGAGATGAGGTATTTTTTCTTTTAAACAGTTTTAACTAGTGCTTCAATATAAGAAAGCATATGAATTTAAAGTCTTAATTTGTTTTCTTTTTTCTGGTACATTTTCAGTAGAGTCAGGGTCATCTACTAGTAAGAAATTGGTGACTTCCTAATTTTTTTAAGTTTCTTCATTCGATTTTACGATTACACATATCTCAAACAAAAATATTTTAAAAACATTTCTTTGTTGATCGGACTTTCTGACTTTGTTTGTTTAGCACTCAAAGAACAATGGGAACTCTCCTAGCCTTCCTTTATCTAGAAAGGTTCTTAAGTCACTCAATCCAGCAATCTATAGAAACGTGGAATATGAAATATGGCTGAAATCTAAACAAGGTGAGTTGAAAATATGCATTTTTCATATGTTTGTTTTGTATCAGTTGAAAACTAATTAAATCAGCCTTATTGATTTTTTTTTAACAGCTCAACAAAAACGTGATTATTCCATTGCTGCTGGCTTACAATATGAAGTTGGAGATAAGTGTCAAGTAAGTGATTTGTATAAAAGATGAAAAGATTTTCCTTGAAATTTTGCTTTCTCTAATAGAAGTCAAGAAAACAGGTGAGGTTTGAATGTGTTGTTAATTTGAAATTTCAGAATATATCATGTGTACATTTTAATAGTTAGCAAGTATTTAGCTTTTTGACTTATTTGAATACATTGCTAAAATAGTTTATATCTAAAACCATGGCATTTTAAGAACATATAGTGGGGAAAAGATAGACTCTTCGATAAATGGTGCTGGGAAAACTGGATATCCATATGCAGAAGAATGAAACTAGAACCTTTTCTCTTGCCATATACAAAAATCAAATTAAATGGATTAAAGACTTAAATAAATCTAAGACCTGAAACTGTGAAACTATTAAAAGAAAACACTGGAAAAAATGCTTCAGGACATTCGTCTGGGCAAGGACTTCCTGAGTAATACCCCAAAGCACAGGCAACCAAAGCAAAATTGGACAAATGGGATCACATCAAGCTAAAAAACTTCTGCACAGCGAAGAAAGTTATCAACAAAGGGAAGAGACAACCCACAGAATGGGAGAAAATATTTGCAAACCCCACATCTGACACAGGATTAATAACTAGTATATATAAGGAGTTCTGACAGCTTGGCAGGAAAAAATCAAATAATCCAATTAAAAATGGGCAGAGGATCTGAATAGACATTTCTCAAAAGAAGACATACAAATGGCCAACAGGTATATGAAAAAATATTTAGCATCATTAGTCTGCAGAGAAGTGCAAATCAAAACTACAATGAGATATCATCTCTCCCCAGTTAAAATGGTTTTTATCAAAAAAGCAGTAACGAGTGCTGGTGAGGATGTGGTGCTGGTACACTGTTGGTGGGAATGTGATTAGTGCAACCACTATGGAGAACAGTATGAAGATTCCTCAAAAAACTAAAAATCCTGCTGGGTGTATAGCCAAAGGATGGGAATACAGTATATTGGAAAGATAACTGCACTCTCATATTTTTTGCAGCACTGTTCACAGTAGTCAAGATACAGAATCAACCCAAGTGTCCATCAGTGGATGAATGAATAAAGAAATTGTACATATGCACAGTGGAACATTGTATAGCCACAAAAAAGAATGAAATCCTGCCAATTGCAACATGAATGGAACTGGAGAACATTATGTTAAGTGAAATAAGCCAAGCGCAGAAAGGCAAATCTCACGTTTTCTCACTCACAAGTGGGACCTAATATTAAAAAATTCATCTCTTGGAGAAAAGAGAGTAGAGTGACAGTTACCAGAGGCTGGGAAAGGTAGCGAGGAGGGCGGGGGATAAAGAGGGGGAATGTAATGGGGGCAAAAATATAGATAGATAGAACGAACGATATTTAATAGCACAACAAAGTGACTATAATCAACAATAAGTTAGGGTATCCTTTAAAATGAAAGAGTGGAATTGGAATATTCCTAACACAAAGCAATGTTTAATAACTGAGGGTGATGGATACCGTAATTACCCTGATTTGATTAATTCACATTGTATGCCTGTATCAAAACATTACGTGTACCCTATAAAGATACTTAATATACAGCTATTATGTACCAATAATAATTAAAAAATTAAGAAGGCCAGGCACTTAATCCTAGCACTCTGAAAGGCCAAGGAGGGAGGATTGCTTGAGGTTACGAGTTCAAGACCAGTTTGAGCAAGAACAAGACCCCGTCAAGAAAGACCCTGGATAGGATAATTTACAAGGTCTCTTTTCTGTTCTTTGCTTATGGAAAAATACTACTATCTCGAAAACCAAACCAACTTCCCCAGATACACAAAAAGTGTTATGTGGCAGTTAATTTTCATGAGAAATGGTTTCTATTAAAAAGTGTTACGTTTTAAAAACTACTTTAAAACAGCCATTGGCAAACATTTCTTCTTGACTTATGGATAAATTGGTTTTCATGAAAAGTGTCTGACCAGAATTCTATCTGGGGCATCAGTGATGGGCTTTACCTTAAGAACCTTTAATAGTCCTGATTCTGGCCGGGCGCGGTGGCTCACGCCTGTAATCCTAGCTCTCTGGGAGGCCGAGGTGGGCGGATCGTTCTGAGCTCAGGAGTTCGAGACCAGCCTCAGCAAGAGCGAGACCTCATCTCTACCAAAAATAGAAAGAAATTAATTGGACAGCTAAAAATACATATAGCAAAAATTAGCCGGGCATGGTGGCACATGCCTGTAGTCCCAGCTACTTGGAAGGCTGAGGCAGTAGGATCGCTTGAGCCCAGGAGTTTGAGGTTGCTGTGAGCTAGGCTGATGCCACGGCACTCGCCCCAGGCAAGAAAGTGAGACTCTGTCTCAAAAAAAAAAAAAAAAAAAGAATGGTTACTGATCCGGGTGTGGTGGCTCACACCTGTAATCCTAGCACTTTGGGAGGCTGAGGAGGAGGATCACTTGAGGCCAGGAGTTCAAGACCAACCTGAACAAAAGCAAGACCCCATCGCTACAAAAAATAGAAAAAAAAATTAGCTGGGCATGGTGGCACATGCCTGCAGTCCCAGCTACCCTGGAGACTGAGGCAGGAGGATTGCTTAAGTCCAGGAGTTTGAGGTTGCAGTGAGCTGTAATGACACCACTGCACTAGCCCAGGACAGAGCAAGACCCTGTCCCAAACAAAGAAAAAAAAAAGTGAAGGTCTACCGTAGCAGGGGATTTGCAGCAGGGAAGAGAGAGCGGGCTAAACTCTGAATACAAGGACAAGTGGGGATTTATAGCCAAGGAACAGGGTGGGGGTCAGTGGGTGAAAAAGTACTAAGAGGAAACATCGGGGTTAAGAGGGATTCTTGCTGAAGGTAGGCTAGGTGATAAGGTATCATGGGTGAAGTGTGAGAAATTTGATCAGATATTGAAGGTGATTAGATACCAAGGGTGGAGGGATGTACTAAACTGACTCAACAGGATTCTTGCTAAAACTGGACTAAGCAGGCTGACTAATAATAAAGTAGCTCAACTCAGTTGCTGGTTATAAGAGTTGTTGGTTGTATCTTTGCTCTGGGAGTGCTATAGACTGGATGTTTGTGTCCCTCCCTCTCCCCTTGCCCAGTGAAATTCTTATGTTGAAACCTAATCCCCAACATGATGGTATTTGAAAGTGGAGTGTGATTAGATCACAAGGGCTCAAATCTCATGAATGGGATTAGTGTGTCCTTATAAAAGAGAGAGCTCTCTTGCCCCTTCTGTCATGGGAGGACACAGTGCAGAGATGGCCATCTGTGAACCAGAAAATGGGCCCTCGCAAGTCACAGAATCTGCTGGCATCTTGATACTAACCTCCAAAACTGTGAGAAATACCTTTCTATTGTTTATAAGCCACCCAGTCTATGGTATTTTTGTTACAGTGACAATTTTTTTGCTTGGCCAAACTTTAGTCAGGCTCCTAAACTTGCTCACAGGCTCATCTGTGCATTTCCTTATAAAATCCAATTTTAGTAAAAAATCCTGCTAAATCAGTTTAGCAAGAACCCCAGCCCCAACACCCTTAATATGTGATCACCCTCAATGTTGGATCCGGTTCCTCATCCTCCACCTTCCCATGGGTGATATCTGATCACCGGCCTGTCTTTAGCAAGAATCTCCCCAGCCCTGATATTTCCTCTTACTAATTTTCCATCCACTGACCCCTACCCTACTCCTTGGCTATAAATTCCTACTTGCCTATGCTGTATTTATGTATTTAGAGTTGAGCACAATCTCTCTCCACTACAAAATCCCATTGCTACAGTCCCTACCTATTGCATAATCCTAAATAAAGTCTTCCTTACTATGCTTTAACAAGTATCATTGAATAATTTTTTTCTTTAACAATTGTAGCCCAAATGCACTAAGACAGGGAACATGTTTATCTTGTCACTTTTAAATATTTCATGTTTTGATAAATATTATGGCTCTGTATATTTAAAAATTCTTTTTCTCTACAAAACATCACCATTTTTGCTCCAGACAGGAAATGCTTTTGTTGAAAACAAAGCTTATTTTAAACTTTCTCACCTAGTCCCTTACTATTGTCTTACTCTGACTTCTGATATTGATCTGTCTTTGCAGCTTGAAGTCAAAAATAGGACATCTCTGGTTTTCTGGCTATAAACTGCAGACCAGGGGTGTGTGTTGACAGAGAGGAAACTGGTATGGGGAAGTCTTCAGGAAAATCCTAAGACCCTTGGCATCACCAAGTAATGATTTTTTCCTTTCTTGCAGAAAATAGTTGGAGTTAATTGGCTATGATCATAAAACTGTCTATATTAAAACAATGTAGAGTGATAAGGTATAAATAGTAATCAAAGTCCGATTTTTATAAAAGTATAGATACAGCCAGAAGTTAACCAGCTATCGTTCCCTAACTTCCTACTGCTGTGACTGGTTACTGCTTAATGGCACTATCTTCCCTGACGGGTGCAAGATTCGTGACCTTCCCACTACTTCTATAGATAGCATTGCTATTGCAAAGCCCAAGGCTTGTGCTTCTATCGACGACATTGTTATTGTAAAGCCTAAGACTGGTGTTTGAAGTATTTTTCACACTCTGCATTTTGGGGGGACTCACTGATGCCAACCAGACCTGTGGATTGGTGTAGGAACGGATCCAACAGCCTCGAGAACTGCCCACCAAGGAAATCGCACAACTGACAAGATAAACTCTGCATCCCAACCCTATGGGTTCATCCTCTACCAATAAGCAGACCCAATTGCCTAGCCCTTTGCTCCCCAAACTATCTTTAAAAACCCTTTCTCCCAAATTCTCGTGGAAACAGATTGAGAAATTCCTCCTGTCTCCTCACATGGTGCCTGTAACCCCTGCTGTCTCAGTGTATTGGCTTCCTCTTCAGGAGCTGGCAATGAACTTGGCTGGGCTGTAATAATCATTGTTCTTAAGGTATACCAAATTTGTGTGTCACTTCCCAATACTAGACTAAACATATCTCAACAAAAAAGGAAAATGTTATTTTTGCAGATTTGCTATGGGAAGTCTCTTTGACGGGAAATTACACTTACTTTCTTTTCAAGGTTTCTTCAAAAGCACTGGTTCTCTAACTTTAGAGAGCATCAGGATAATCTAGAAATCTTGTTAAGATAAAGATTGCTGGGGTCCACTCCAGGGTTTTTGATTTAGTAAAATAAGTAGGTAGAACCCAAAAATTTACATTTCTAAGTAGTTCCCAAGTGATGCTAGTGCTAATGGTCTGGGGACCACATTTTATGAACTGCTATTAGAAGGAATAGAAATGGTTAGGAGATAATGTAAAATAAAAAAAAATTACTTAATAATACTTATTAAAGTGTGGTAAGGAAGACTGTATTCAGAACTGTGCAATAGCTATAGGGACTACAGCAACGGGATTTTGCAGTGGAGGAGAGAGATTAGGCTCAAATCCAAATATAGCATGGGCAAATGGGAATTTATAGCCAAGAAGTACACGAGGGTCAGTGAATGTAAAATTCACTGGAGGAAGGGGTAAAGATGATCTGGCTAAAAAAAAAAAAAAAACTAACGAATTCTTGCTGAAGACAGGCCAAGGTGATCAGACCTTACCTGAGAAATAATGGAAGATAAAGAAACTGACCGGATATTGAGGGTGATCAGATATTGAAGGTGGGGGGTTCTTGCTAAACTGACTTAGCAGAGTTCTTTCCAAAACTGGATTTTACAAGGAAGTGCACAGTTGGACTTAGTTGAAGGTTCAGAAGCCTGACAAAGGGTTGGTCAAGCAAAGAATCTTTGTCAGTAATAAAGGTGAATCTACCTCATGTGAGGTGAGAGTTTTCATGGATTTCATTGGGCCCATAGTTCCTTCCCTGAGGAAAGCAACAAAAGGAGTTTGTTGGCTGAATCCCTGTTTTATACACCCAAAGACCCAAATGAATTGAAACATTTCATTCCCTCCTGGAGTAAAAGAAGTGATGCATCTCACCTTTTAAGACCAGTCCTTCCAGGCCAGACGTGGTGGCTCACGCCTGTAATCCTAGCACTCTGGGAGACTGAGGCGGGAGGATTGTTTGAGGCCAGCCTCAGCAAGAGTGAGACTCTGTCTCTACTAAAAATATAGAAAGAAATTAGCCAGGTATGGTGGCGCACGCCTGTAGTCCCAGCTACTCAGGAGGTTGAGGCAGGAGGATCCCTTGAGCCCAGGAGTTTGAGGTTACTGTGAGCTAGGCTGACCCCACGGCACTCTAGCCTGGGAAACAGAGCGAGACTCTGTCTTGGAAAAAAAAAAAATCAGTCCTTCCAGTTGTTTTACATATAAAACAAATTAAGAGGCTTAATTTGCCCTGTAGGAAACAAGGGAAGAGACCTCTCTCCTCTCCCTTTTTTTTCATAATTTCATTCTCTGCTTTTCAAATGTATTTATGCAGCAGCCTCTAACTCCTGGGCTCAAGCGATCCTCCTGCCTCAGCCTCCCGAGTAGCTGGGACTACAGGTGAGTGCCATGATGCCCCGCTAATTTTTCTATTTTTAGTAGAGACAAGGTCTCACTATGTTACTCAGGCTGCTCTCAAACTCCTGAGCTCAAGCATTTCTCCTGCCTCGACCTCCCACAGTGCTAAGATTATAAATGTGAGCCACTTTGCCAGGCCACAAGCCATTTCTTACATGCCAAAACATGTATTTTAAAAATCACTATGGTTTTTCTGGAAGTAAGCTATCTAAACCCTGAAAATATTCTTAATCTGGAATGGGTCAGATTCCAGACACAAACTATGCTCTCCTGTATTTTTAGAAGTCCTTCCAAAGATTTTTCCCATAAATAAATTTAGAAGGCTGGGCACAGTGGCTCACGTCTATAATCCTAGCACTTTGGGAGGCCAAGGCAGGAGGATCACTTGAGCCCAGGAATTTGACACCAGCCTGGGCAACATAGAGAGACCCTGTCTTTACAAAAAAATTAAAAATTAGCCTGGCATGGTGGCATGCTCCTATAGTTCCAGCCACTTTGGAGGCTGAGGCAAGAGAATCTCTTGAGCCCAGTTCAACGTTACAGAGAGCTATGATTGCACCATTGCACTCCAGCCTGGATGACAGAGCAATTCTGTCTGTAAAAACAGAAAAGAAAAATAAAAAGAAAAAAAAGAAAGTTAGAAAACTTAAGAGAATGAATTTCCCTTACTCGATAAAGATTATGTATCAGAAACCTTCAGAAAATATTATACTTAATGGAAAAACTTCAGACATATCCCCTTGAAGATCTTGAACAAGGAAAAGACAACCTGACCACTGCTGCTATTTTTTAAACTATTAGAAGATATTTATTATTGATTTTTCTTCCCATATTTGGGAGAAAACTCATGATTATTTTGCTGTTCCTGCCTCATCTTTTTAACTTGATGGTAACCAATCTCTTATATAAGATCTCTGTTTGGAAATCACTTGGAAAAGATTATATCATGGCCATAACCTACCATTTCTTTTTCCTCTTCTTCTTTTACTGTGCTAAGTTATATCTAACATAAAATTTGGCAGTTTAATCATTTTCAAGTGTATAGTTCAACAGCATTAAGTATGTTCACATTGTTGTGTAATCATGACTAGTATCCATCTCCAGAACTTTTTAATCATCCCATACTGAAACTCTAAATCCATTAAACAATAACTGCTCATTCCTCCTTTTCCCCAGCCTCCAGTAACCATTATTCTACTTTCTGTCTCTATACTAAGGTACCTTATAAAGGTGGAAGCATACAATATTTGTCCTTTTGTGTCTGGCTTATTTCACTTAGTATAATATAATGTTTTGAAAGTTTATTCATGTAGCATGTATCAGAACTTCATTCCTCTTTATGACTGAATGATCCTCCATTGTATGCATATACAATATTCTATTTATCCATTCATCTGTTCATGAATATTTGGGTTGCTTCCATCTTTTGTTCATTGTCAATATGCTGCAAGGAACTTACAGTACAATTATCTGTGTCCCTGCTTTCAATTACTTTGGGTATATACCTAGGAGTGAAATGGTTGCACAATATGTTCATTCCGTATTTGCCTTTCTGAGGAACCATTAAACTGTTTTTCATAGCAGCTGCACCATTTT
>CAUYSK010080337.1:0-10992 GCA_963575035.1 Avahi laniger | reverse complement strand
ACCTGCAGGTCTTCCAGGTCCCCTCTTCTCCTGTGTGGGTGACAGCACGGCGCCCACGCACTCTGCAGACAGGAACGTGCACCCGAAGTGGACAGCCAGTGCGTTTTCACGCACCAAGCGCTGTGCTAGGCGCTAGGAAGGCGACAGCAGACCAGCGGGGTCCTCGACCCTGCGGTGTGCTCGGTCTGGAGGGGTAGGCAGACAAGGAGATGAATAATTACGATTTGGTGTGAGGAGTTACTATGGTGAGGGAAGAACAAGGTGCAATGGGAGCACAGGAGAGGGCACTCAAGCCAGTGTTGGGAGCCAGGAAAGACATCCTGGAGAAAAATATTTTGACTCTTGAAGCAGTTAATGAGAAGTTGGTCAAAGAGGGAGTGAGGAGACAGGTGTTTCAGGCAGACAGAATAGCACATGCTTACCTGGACACTCAAAAGGAAGTGGCTGGTGTGTGTTGGGGCAGGATGGAGCGCTGTGATGAGGGATGGAGCTGGTGAGACGAGATCAGGAAGGATTGTACAAGTAGGGTGACCACGCACCTGTTGTCCCAGAGTACTTATTACTAGCACACCCTTTCCCTTTCAAAAGTGTCCCGTTTGGGGTGATAAATTATCTGGTGACCCACTTGTAAGACATACTACGGAGCTTGAACTTTATCCTGGGAGTAAAGAGGAGGCACTGAGAGTTTTCAGCAGGGCATTGACAGGATGAGATTTTGATTTTTTTTTCTTTGAGTCAGGGTCTTGCTCTCACCTGGGCTACAGTGCAATGGCATCATAGCTCACTGCAACCTCAAACTCCTGGACTCCTCCTGCATCAGCCTCCGGAGCAGCTGGGATTGCAGGCACGTGCCACCATGCCTGGCCAATATTTCTTTTTGTAGAGATGGGTCTTGCTCTTATTCAGGCTGGTCTCAAACTCCTGGCCTCAAATGATCCACTCACCTCAGCCTCCCAGAGTGCTGGGATTACAGGCATGAGCCACCGCTCCTGGCCAAGATTTAGATTTTAGGCTAGACTGGCAGTCATGTGAAGAATGGATGGGGTGGGGGCAAGAGTAGAGAAAGGGAGAACAGTCAAGGAGTTGTGCAGTTGTCCAAGTGAGACAGGAAGGTGGCTGAGGTGAGCGAAGTGCCGGTGAGACAGAGGACAAATTTGCAATATTATCTCGGAGGAAAATTTAACAGAACTTGGTGAGATTGATGTAGGGATTGAAGGACAGGGAGGAGTCAAGGACAACTTCCATTTTTCTGGCCAGAGTGACTGGTGGATGCTGGCTCCGTGGACTACAGGAGATGATGCTGAAGTTTAGGAACTGCTAAGTTTAAGGTGCCCGAGGGACCTCACCAATAGGACGGCATAGGTAGCCCTTGTAGCTAGCGGAGAGGCCGTGGTCATGAGTACCCTTCTGTGCACACACCTTCTCCAGATAGTCATGGAGCTGAAGCAGTGGGGCCGTAAACCAGGCCAGCCTTAAGTGTTCTGGGTGTTTGTCTTTAAAGGTCAAGAACACAGTAGGGGAGGTTATGGAATGGGAAGAAAGCTAGGGCATGGTGCAGAAAGGTAAAAAGTATCTTATTTTATTTTTTTTATTTTTTATTTTTTGAGACAGAGTCTTGCTCTGTTGCCCGGGCCAGAGTGCCGTGATATCAGCCTAGCTCACAGCAACCTCAAATTCCTGGGCTTAAGCGATCCTCCTGCCTCAGCCTCCCGAGTAGCTGGGACTACAGGCACACGCCAACATGCCCAGCTAATTTTTCTATTATTAGTAGAGATGGGGTCTTGCTCTTGCTCAGGCTGGTCTCGAACTCCTGACCTGAAGCAGTCCTCCCACCTTGGCCTCCCAGAGTGCTAGGATTACAGACGTGAGCCACCGCACCTGGCCAGTAAAAAGTATTTTAAATGCAGAAGGTAAAAATTGGGGTTATGGGATGTCTAAAGGAGAAAGATAAATGGAAGCCAACAAAGAAGATTCTAAAGGAAAAAGATATTAGTCTTTTTTAAATGATAGACATTTGGTAACAGCATTACAGAAAATTTGGGAAGTGTGTGTAAGAAGCCTTACCCATAAGCCACCAGCCCATTCCAAGGCCGATCATTTTGGTGTCTTTGGGAGGTATGCACGATTGAAGCAAGAACAGCAACAGCAGGCTAACTACAGATAACCAAAGGCCACTATTTTACAGGGTCAAAGGGCAGACTTAGAAGGCTAAAAACCCGAGGAGAGAATGGCAAACAGGGACTCGTTAAAAAGGGAGGCAAGGGCTCCAGAGCCTTGTGTCTGTGCTGAAAAGAGAGTCCTTATGCTTTTTCTTAAATTAAACTTTTTATTTTGAGATAATTGTAGATTCATATGCAGTTGTGAAAAACAATACAGAAAGATCCCATGCAGCCTTTACTCAGTTTCTCCCAATGGTAACATCTCGCAGAACTATAGTGCAATAGACACCCTGGTCCATTGACACGGGCAAGAGAGAGAACAGAGCCACCCACGCTACCTCCGCACCCAACCCCTCCTCAACCCCCGGCAACAGCTCATCTAGTCTCCATTTCCATAATATGGTCACAGAAATGGAATCGCACAGTAGGTGACCTTTTGAGATTGGCTTTTTTTACTCAGCCTAATTCTCCGGAGATTCATCCAAGTTGTTGCATGCGTCAGTAGTTTGTCCCTTTTTAGTGCTGAGTAGAATTTCATGGTGTGGAGGATGTACCTCAGCCTGTTTAACCATTCATCCACTGAAATACATATGTGTTTCCAGTTTGGGGCCATTAGGAATAAAACTGCTAGGAACATTCACGGATGAGTTTTTGTATGAACTTAACGTTTTACTTCCCTGGGATAAATGCCCAGGAATTCAGTCATCAAGTGGTGTGGTAGCTGCCTATTTAGTTTTTTTTTTTTTTGAAAGAAACTGTCAAACTGTTTTTCAGAGTGGCGGTATCATTTTACATCCCACCAGCAGTGTATGAATGATCCAGTTTTTCCACATCCTCATCAGCATTTGGTGGTGTCACTATATTTTTGTTTAACTTCAGCCATTCTGACGGGCATGTAGTTATGTCTTCTTGTGGTTTGACTTTGCATTTCCCTAATGGGTAATGATGTCCACCATCTTTTCATGTGCTTATCTGCCATCTTTATATCCTCTTTGCTGAAGTGTCTGGTCAAATCTTTTTGGATCTTATTTAAGCCTTTGGTTTTAGCTGCATTCCAGCAGGAGAAGTGGGGAATGGGGCACGCCCCGTTCCTGCCAACTGTGGGTAGAAGCCCAGATCCCCACACAGCCTCCATCAGCAGCTAAGTAGGGAGCCTTCTCATTACTTCTGGGTGGGGCTGGGAGTCCCAGCTCTCAGCTAGGCCTCCACTGATACCTCCTGGCTGGGAGGAGGAGGAGTTCCTCATCACTACTCCCCACGTGGCTTCCATTGCTCCCACATGACGGGGAGGGTGGTGGCCTTCTTACTGCTAGGTGATGGTCAGAGTCTTAACATTCCTCTAGATCTTCTGACACCACCCCAGCCAAGGGAGGGAAAGTTACCTTATTACCACCTAGTGGGAGTAGGAGTCTACCCTCCCCATATGGTCTTCATTGACACCGCTGCAGGTTACCAGCTCAGCAGGGATCAGTGTCCCAGCTCCCTACTCAGCCTTCTCTGACATCCACCCTGGCAGGGACCGTGGGCAGGGACTTGGGTGCAACACTACAGCCTGGCAAGGGTTGAAGTATCTTCTCCCCACTCGGCCTTTGCTGGTGGGATGTGGTGTTTAGCTATAGTGGAGTGATCAACATCTAACATTCTCTATCTTCCTAGGCTGCGCTTTTCCTGGTCCTTTGCCTAGAGAGAGAAGATTTTGACTAGGGCTTTATGATCTGCACCCATTGGCATTTCCATGTTGTCAGCTCCTTCAGCTCCAAGTCAGGACACAGGAGGCAAAAGCAAAACCCAAGAAACTCACCACCGTGCTGCTCCTGGGGTCCTGAAATTCCTACCTGCCTTCTTTCTACCTTTTGGTCTTTGCTAGATTGTTTTCTAGATAGTGTCCAGGGTCTTTAGTCGTACTTAGCAGAAGGAATAGGTAAAAGTACATCTACTCCATCTTCTCAGAACTCTGTATGCCTTTTTGAAAACGTGGAAAGTGCACAATTCATTCATAAGTTTATCGCTCAATGAATTTTCACACTCTGAACATACCTACCACTAAGATCAAAAACCAGAACATCCCTGACAACCCAGAAGTTCCCCCTTGTCCCCTTTCAGGCACTATTCTCCACGCAACAGTAACCACTGCCTCTGTGGCTTTTACCTGGCTGGCTTAGCAGAAGGGTGCTGAGAGCTTGAGATCGGCTCTGACCAGCTCGGAGCTCTCCCCAGACTGTGAGTGCATGTATCCATAGGCGCGTGGGTTCTTGCACACATTTATCGATCTGACTCCCTCACTTAGGCACCTTAGGTTTGAATATTGTTCACAGCCTTAGGTTCAAATTTGAGTTCCATTATTTCCCAGAAGTGCAGTGTAGTGGTTAAGAGCATGGGATTTGGAATCAAACCTAAGTTCAAATCCTAGCTCTACAACTTCTTGGCGGTGTGATCTGTAGAAGGGTAATGATAGCACTGATCTCAGGGTGGTGTTCTGAGGATTAAAAGAAACAACTCGCCCAGGTGCAGTGGCTCACGCCTGTAATCCCAGGCTGAGGTGGGAGGATCTCTTGAGGCCAGGAGTTTGAGACCACCCTGGGAAATATAGCAAGATCCCATCTCTACAAAAAATAAAAAAAAAATTAGCCAGGCACAGTAGTGTGCACCTGCAGCCCCAGCTACTTGGGAGGCTGAGGCAGGGATCACTTTGCTTGAGCCCAGGAGTTGGAGGCTGCAGTGAGCTATGATCATCCCACTGCACTCCAGCCTGGGCAACACAGTGAGACCCTGTCTCTAAAAAAAAGAAAAAAAAGAAAGAAAAGAAAAGAAAACCCCACAACTCATATGAAGTGCCTAGAACAGTGCTTGCCACATAACCAGGCCTCAGTCAAGAGTGTTACCATTTTTATAATTATTAGGATAGTTGTGAATACTAAATGGTATAAATTATGTAAAGTGCCTGATAAGGTTTCTGGCACTCAGTGAGTGTTAGTTCCTCTCTTTCCTCCCTGTGGAAGGAGGAGCAATGAGGAGTCAGTACCTTTTGTAACTTTGTTCTCATGGGTTGGAGAGAGGGAGGGAAAAGCTTCCTTCACGAGAGTAGCTGTACTGGGGTGTCCTCCTAGGCCAGCCTTGGTGAACCCCCAATTTGGGGGTTACAGGGAGGGATCATCATTAAATGTCCAAAATGCAGTTTGAGATAACTATTTTCGAACTAGGTCACTATGCATTTCTGTGAGGAGAGAAGGAAAGTGTATCTTGAAATTAAACAGAGCTAGAGCATTAGAGCTCCCCAAAGTTTGGGGATCGGCTACTCTAATAATTGAGTATAATTTATGAACTCCCGCCGCACCTTGCAGAGAAATTTGCTACAGCCTGGAGATTTATGGAGTTGTCCTTCTCTTTGCAGACAGCAGAGGGCCTCATTAGCACAAACTCAATGTCACTGGCAAATATATGGGAAGGGATGTTTGCCAAGGTTCTAGAAGCACAGTAAAACTTTGATTAACACAAATGGGTGAGAAAAATGGCTGGTCAGCTTAACTCCCTCAAAAAAATTGGATTTTCTGAGTGAATAGGGGTTGAGCAGAGCTTTCTTATTGTTTCACTTTTGGTGGCTGAAAATTCACCCCAAATCCCCAAGTCTTCTTCACTCCTTCATCTGATAATAGGGGTCTGGGTAGGGTGCAAGGTTTAGACAATAAAAATACAGGACATCAGATGATAACCCTGAATATTATATATTTTAAAACCACAAGACTCTGAAAGACGGAGAGAAGAAGGCAGAACAACAAGGGATCTCGGGACCTGAGGCCCAACATGGTGGTAAGTTCCCTGGGTTTTCTTTTTGCTTCATATATCCCAGGCTGGGTGCCAGAGAGGCAACCCAGAAATGGCAGGGGGCATAGCTGAAAAAGGCCCTAACAAAATTCAGCTCTCTCTAGGCAAAGAATCAGGAAAGAGGCAGCCTATCAAGCCATAAAACTTTTACACAATAACCAAACACCACAAAGAAAACTGGCCCCATCCCACCCATGCCAGCAAGGATCAAGTGGGAAACCAGGGTGTATAAGGAAGTGTCCCCAAAACCCCCACCAAGGTTTCCGAAAAGGCCTAGTACAGAGCCCGGATATTCATTGCCACCAGGCAGTAAGGAGGCCATGCAACATTTGGGACATACTCATACTAAAAAATTCTATGTTGTTTTTCTGAGATTTAATTTTTTAAATTTTTATTTTATTTATTTGTTTTTTTCAGGGACCAGCAGGCAAAAATGAGACTTAAATTTTACCAGGCATCTCGGTTTTTATCTGGCTACCCTAATTTTGAGTGAATCTTGATTTTCTGACTGAGGTCTGGCCACCGTCAGGGTTGTCTGTCTGAACACCAGTGGCCACTGCCCCCAAGCCCAGGCAAGGAGATGGGGAAAGTTAAAGAGGCTGAGCTGAGTGGGTGGTTCATAGGTAGCCCCCCGTTGACAGCTGCTTTCTTAAATTCCCCATAGCTGCTTGTTTTCCTCCCAGTTGCTCATTTTTCTTAAAAACCAATTGCAGGAAGAAAAATAAGCAGTGTAACTCATGTGTCTTTTCCAAGGAAACTGAGCGGATTGTCCATGAGGTAGATTTCTCCCGCAGGACTACTGTGTGGATTAAATAGAATAACGTAGATTAAACCGTTAGCATCAAGGAGTTGCTCAATAAATGTTCCTTTCCTTCTTTCCTTAAACATCAAGGATAACTTTCAGACATCCTCAGGCTGGCTGTGGCTGAGAGATAAAATCCAGCTGACCCTTTGACCCCTGAATGCCATTATTATTTTAGTAAGCAATGCTTTTATTCAAAAAAATAAGCCATGGTTGACAACAGTCCAGGCAGTACAAAATGGTATATGATGAAAAGGAAGTCTCTCTCCTATCCCAAGTCACACTCTTCCACTTCCTGTCCCTAGAGGCAACCACTGTTACCAATTTATTCTTCCAGAGGAGTTCCATGCATATGTATGCCTATATATAACCTTCTTTTTTCCCACCAATGTGAACATACTAGACAAACTGTTCTGCACCTTCACACGCTATTTTTAGCCTCTAATTGCCTGGCTGCAGTGGGATACAGGCGGTTGATCCTGAGGGTCCTTATGAAAAACAGCCCTTTGAAACTTGTTGCTACCGCTATTGTAAGGATGTCGTCAAGGATGTTGTTCATTGTATCCCACAGCATCCTCTCTGAGGACCCCCGGGAGGAATTCCTGTCTGATCTTAGTACTGAAAACAGTTGCCCTTCTGAGCAATTCGTTTGTTTTTATCTCCTGGACATTGTGAATTGTATAACAACAAGGTTTCCCCTTTCCTGTTGGCTGCTAGAAAGCTTAGAGCCAACTTTCTGGCCCACCCTTCGTGGGAGCAGACGTTTTCATGGTATGCGGTTGGAGCCTCATGCTTGGCTGGACTTTGCGCCCACCCTCCCTTGGTTCTCTTTCTTTAATTTATACTGTCTTGACATACTTTGTGTGCCCTTTTAAAAGACACCTGAAATCATTTCTGAGAAAAGGTGAAGTTGGCATAATTAAATAACTGCCTGGCTCGGCTCACTCACTGCCTCCAGTCTCCACCTACCCCTCCCTTACCCATCCTGTCCTCAGCGGCTTCCTGGTGCGTCCCTCTGGCCTGCTGGGCAATTACTCTCCCCTCCGACCTTTTGTCTCAGCCAGCTGTCACTGCTCTTGGGCCTTGGGAGGCCTCTCTTGCTTGTCACTGCCGCCATCCTCACCTCCATATGCATTGTATGCAGCCTAATGCCTGCTCTGATCATTCTAGGACTGAAAACTTGGGCCCTTGGCTACATATGAGGACCGTTCTCCATCCACCCAAGGTTCCAGCTTGCAGCCAGGCCCACGGTGGATAATGTGAGTAGCATGTGGTACAAGAACAGAGCCATCACAGGGTCAGGCTACCTTGCCAGACCAAGGTGGGCAAAGCTCCAGGGGAGGCTGGTAAGAGACAATGACCTAATCCACAGAGGAGATGAATTCTTTCGAAGGGAGTGGCATCCCAGGGCAGCTAACCTTGTTTCCAAGGTGAAGGGCTTAGAGTCTGAAGGTCCAAGAAGGCAGAGTGGTCCCTGGCAAAGAGCACAAAGACCCTACAGAAAAATTGGGAGACCTGAGTTGGGTCTGTTCCCAGACCTGTCCCCAAATGGCTAGGCAACGTCAGGCAAGTCCTGTCTGCTCCCTGGGCCCTAGTTTTCTAATCCATAAAGATAGAAAGTTAGCTTAGATGATCCCTAAGGGCCCTTCCAGCTTTGACAGCTCATGGTTATGTGCTTCCTACCTCTTCCCTTATGGCCTGTACGTACTCTCACCTGTGCTTCCCCTAGCCCTCTACCGATGGGGAGATGGGTGGTGGTTCCCCAGCCTCCATTAGCCAGGCACAGGTCTAAGCAGTTCGGCTGCTTCTGCTCCTGCTGGAAGACACTGCTTAGCCCCTCTTGGCTGCTGCGAGTCTGCCTGCGCTGGGCTTGCTAATAAGGCACTTCTACTCCTTGGCCATACAAGGGACGTTCCTACAATTGCCCATCTTCTAAACTGGCAAAGATGCTGCTGTGTAGACTATCATAGTCTGAATTCAAGTTTAACATCATGACAAGTTCAAGAGAAACCCAGCTGGAAGGTCTTATAGGCCCACTGCTTAGCTAGTTGCGTCCCCTCATCCTCCCGCGTTTTTTTTTTAAGAGATAGGGTCTCACTATGTTGCCCAGGCTGGAGTGCAGTGGCTATTCACAGGCATGATCATGGCACACCTCAGCCTTGGACTCCTGGGCTCAAGCAATCCTCTCGCCTCAAGCATCCTGAGTAGCTGGGACTATAAGCATGTGCCACCACGCCTGCCTAATTTTTAAAAAATATTTTTTAAACACAGCGGTCTCATTTCGTTGCCCAGGCTGGTCTTGAACTCCTGGCCTCAAGCGATCCTCCCGCCTCAGCCTCCCAAAGTGCTGGGTCTACAGGCATGAGCCACTGTGCCCAGCCTGTATTTCCTTTTGATGCATCTGTAGCATCATCCATTTCCCACTGCAGCAGTGTGACAGTTAGACGGAATAACTTGTAATGCATGTCATTTCACTGGTGTCCTGATAACACAGTGATCAGTCCCATCTGAGCTGAAAGCGCTCAGAAGTTAATAGTGGCCTTTTTCCATGGAGTGGCTATTTTGGTTTTAAATATATATTTAAATGTGTAGGATATATTAATGTATAATTAAATATTTAAATGTATACTATATTAATATAAATATATATTTAAGTATTTAAGTAATTAAATATATATTTAAGTATATAGATATATATTTAATTCCAAAACCCTTACAACATTCAGGAAAGTACAGAAACAATAATAGCTGATTCTAATAATTCATACTTACTGGGTGCAGTCATGTACTGGTCTTGTTCAAAACAGTTTAGATGGATTAACTCATTCTTCACAACAAGCCATTATAATAAACGCCTATGTAGCCACGATCCAGATTTAACAAATGTTCACTTTTGGCCATAGTTACCTTAGAACTTTTTTTTTTTAAGAAAGAAAGCATCATAGAAACAGTTAACATTCTCCCCATCCCATTCCTCTTCTACACTCTCCATTGGCAACCATTATCTTGAAGTTGGTAATTCGTGAAGGCCCTTGCTTTATGCCTTTACCACACAGTGTATATCTATAAATATTATATAACATTGATTTCTGAGATTTTTAAAATTTTACACAAATGGTGTCACACCGTACATTTTCTTTTCTTTTAAAGATGGCATCTCACTCTGTCACTCAGGCTGGAGTGCAGTGATGTCATCATAGCTCACTGCAGGCTTCTGGGCTCAAGCGATCCTCCTGGCTCAGCCTACTTGAGTAGCTGTGGCTAGAGGCACATGTCACCACACCCAGCTAACTTTTAAAAATTATTTTTATAGAGATGGAGTCTCACTATGTTGCCCAGGCTGGTCTCGAACTCCTAGCCTTAAGCGATCCTCTCGCTTTGGCCTCCCAAACTGCTGGGATTACAGGTGTGAGCCAGCACACCTGGCCTGCACATTTTCTTTTAAAACTTGAGTGGCTAATTTTGTATCTTGCTATAGTGGATGACCTCATTCATGCAATCAGTTTGCAAATCATAAAATGTCAACAATTAGATCCCATCTAGAGTCCTCTTCACCATAAAACTCCTAATCTCCACACAGCCTTGGGTCTCAAGAGGTCTTCCCACCAGCCTTTCATGGACCAGCTTCATGTCGTTTAGGATAGAACCAAGCTAACTGGCTCCTATCGGGCCATCAGCCAGGAATTTCCTCAACTTTCAACCTGCCCCCACCCACCAAATTATTTGTATCTTTATTCACTACCTTAATCATCTTCTTTCCAACTCATCAGTCCTCAGAGCTTCAGTGATAAACTTTTGAATGATTGACATCCAAACCTATGTATACAGCCCAGATTTTTCTCTTGAGCTCCAGGCCTGTATATCCATCTGCCTAACTGGACACTCTGTCTGGATGTCTTAAAAGCATCTCAGATTCAACCTGCCTCAAACTGAATGTATCTCCACCCTCCTCTCTAAAACAAAACACAACTCTTAAAAGAATTGTCTGAGGCTGGGCGCGGTGGCCCACGTCTGTAATCCTAGCACTCTGGGAGGCCGAGGCGGGCGGATTATTTGAACTCAGGAGTTCGAAACCAGCCTGAGCAAGAGCGAGACCCTGTCTCTACTAAAAATAGAAAGAAATTAATCAGACAACTAAAAATATATAGAAAAAATTAGCCGGGCATGGTGGCGCATGCCTGTAGTCCCAGCTACTCGGGAGGCTGAGGC